>UZAF01016767.1:24399-41065 GCA_900617895.1 Haemonchus placei
GGACATATGCTGCAGTCTTTCGTTATGCATTGCTTGTCGTAGAGCCTGTTCCGAACTAATAGCTGCTTGATGGACTGGACAGTTTGGACTATCCATTTTGAGTCTACTGACTAATCTTTCATCAATACGTGCACATCTAGCGACACTCAACCATATGTGGTTGAGGCGACTACACTGTGATGAAAAGTCCTTCTCAATTCACTACTCAATTGAATACCGTTGAGAGTTTATAGTGAAGCCAAAGTCAAACTTACAGAGATCGCAGCAAGATGGATGAGTTTGAGTGCCATGACCTGATCATTGGATTGATCCTAATTGCTCAATGCTCATAGTGAATACTAGTATTGATGAAGCCAGAGTCGATGAATAGAAGTTAGACAGCTGAATGAAAATTGACTTATCACTTGCTATCATAAAGAATCACTTAAGCCATGTGAAAGAGAATCGGTAGGAATTGACAGGCAAGAGCCACTTCAGCTGGTTAAGCATGGCACAAGCACAAAGTAAATGTAAGTAGAGGAATAAAAAGTACGTTAAGAGTCTTCTAGCTTTAATCAATCCCATTTTCGAGATACGCCTCGCATTCAAGCCCCATTCAGAAGCACTGCAGCGTTTTGAATACCTACCTATGTTGCCTATACAATAACTTGGTGCCCAGTTGATGAAGATGTCGGTGATTTTGTCCTTCGAGAGGTCTATCCGACCCCTCCGGTGAAGGGGAAAAAGAAGAAATTTATTCGAAATAT
Source organism: Haemonchus placei (assembly GCA_900617895.1). Classification (NCBI taxonomy): domain Eukaryota; kingdom Metazoa; phylum Nematoda; class Chromadorea; order Rhabditida; family Trichostrongylidae; genus Haemonchus; species Haemonchus placei. The sequence goes on from UZAF01016767.1 coordinate 25,146, forward strand.
ACTAGATTGCATAATTTCAATAAATCGTGCTTCACATGCTGAAAAATGCAGCTCGCACCACCAGATTCCGAAATTCTTTAAAAAAAGGTTTGCAACTTTAATTAGTGCAGAGCAGATTCTATCCGAAAAGACCCAATGCGCCATTTTCATACGTTTGACAGAGGAAGGTTCATGACTGCTACTCCGAAAGCAGTTCGCTAAGGTTAGGCAGCCACCCTGCTAAAGCTTCAGAAACCCCAACAACCCAGGCCTTGGGACTGAGTGAAGGGGTAGAATCTTGAAGCAAAACTCATTTCCATGCAGCATGGAATATCGCTTTGCCGTCACAAAGCGAAACTAGCAATGAATGAATGAGGCTATCTTCAACTGATTCCGAGGCTCGTAATATTTAATATAGTGATGAGTGTTTCGGCCGATTTACTGTGTGGAATCAGTGCACAAACAACTTCAGCATTTCAAGACTGCTGACCGGTCCTAAATTGGAGATTGGCTTTTAACGAAGCTAAATGAGGTGTCTCATCGCATTAGCCAACTAGCAAAATAGAATAGACATCATATAAGGGGACCGAAGCTTCCATTTGTATGGTATTCGCCTTTGCCGAAGAACAGTAATCGTCTAGGATTGCTGGGACGAGGTCGGTTGATGACTTGCGGATGGCCGGTAGATGTACAAGGCAGTGCATTCATCCCACAGACGAGTCGGGTACCAACTAATCGACCGTAGAGGAAGGAAGGCCTGGTTGCCCTGGGGATAACGATCTGAGATTCAAACAAGTGACTATGCTTATGTGGTAGTGCGCCACTTGCCACTAGACCACTTTGGCCCTTAACTCTACCCTTACCCAAATGAAACGAGTCTAAAACTCCCAATAACCTCTTTATGGAGGTCAACTAACAACCTTCGCAACTTTGACAAAAAAAGGCCCCATCACCACCGTGCTGAAAACAACACCATTCATCTCCGCCAAAGGGGGTGAATAGGATGGCGACAAGTGGCGCCATAACTACAAGCAAAATCCGAAGTGAGGTCGAAATCAGATCCCATTTAGATCGAACAGAACTTGGATCTTTCTGGGTTCATTTAATTGGTTTATGAATCATTGTAAAAGGTAGGAAGTTCCGATTTTCTCATCAAAACACAAGGCTGACCATGTAAAGAACATGAGCCCTTCCAAACTGAAAGGTTTGGTGCGACTCAAACGAACTTGATAAGCGCAAAAAACCTTTCAGCTTTCTGCTCACACCTATCTACGCCTGTTACTTACAGATCGAACGGGACCATGAAAGAAATCACGAAATAAATCAGGGTCAAAGCTTGCAAAGTTGGATCCTCAGTGAAAGAAGATAAAGAACGAAGGTGAAAGTCTTTGGGCTTCTATGAAACTCGTCAGTGCTCATCCTCTCAAAACAGGTCCGGTACCATTTAACAAGACCCGAAGAGATGAAAGATTTGGATGAGCTAGGCGGATTCTAACCCCTGACCATGTGTGTGTGAAATGCGCCATTTGCCGCTACAGCACCTTTGCCGCTTAACCCCTATAGGAAGTGAGATTAAGCAAGAATAGGGTCGGCAACTGTTCATGGTCCACTGTAATCAATTTCTTCTATTCACAACGCAAAATGTGATATATAATAATATTAATTTTGCTTTTAATAATCATAATAATAGTAAGTGAGTGAAAATGAAGTGCAGGTAATAAATAAATAAATTAATAAATAAATAAATAAACAATAGCAATAATAATAGCAGTTGTGATAATGATAATAATAGATGCATCCGAGTAAGAACTAAGCCTGTATTGGCCTACGGGTACCAGCAGGAGTTCAAGTTCCCCACATCAATCAGTTGATCAGAAGAACGGAAAATCCGCCTAGCCTGTGATCGGATTTCTGATGGGCCCTGTAGTGCCCAAAGGTGCCTGTAGGACCGTCCCCAACTGTCTTCGGTTCCACCACAAGTCCCAAAAGCATGTACGAGTGAGGGTGATGAAAAGTGAAGTCAAAAATGTAAGAGAGAAACTGTAAGAAAGTATTAAGAAGAGAAGCTGTTTTCGAGTAGTGACTGTTCCTAGAAAACCGGTCTAGCGATGAAACAATGCCGAGCATATGTTCATGCTTAAGATCGTCATAGGTATGGTACGCAAAGATCCAGAGAGAGATTGGGCACTGGTTTTCTCTGGAAAAAATTTTCCCAGTTCTCGAAACCGGATTATCTGTCTGGCTAGTCTGGCTAGTGACTTTCCAGTAACTCTCAGGTGGAAAGTAATTCTGGTATACTGATGGGCGAGCAGTGATCATAGCAATTAGGATTTCTTTTCAGTGGCTTCCAATTGAAGAGAAAAAGCATTGGGAGGTCCATCTGGGAAGCATCGGCGTGTATTCCCAACTGTATAATTCGAAAGACTATCCCACCATGCCCAAGTACGGTAGCAGTAGAATTCCTGCAAAGGGACTGGAATAGTAGAGTCCATCGGAACCATCAAAGAGAAAGTAATAAATGTGGTAGGCGACTGCTGTCGATCTCTCATGGTATCTCAGAAATCGTCCACGATTAGAATCAAACAAGGTCACGCAGTACACGACTGTTTATGAGGGGCTTGTTCCAGCACTTCCGTTCTCGGAAAGTCCCGCCTATGACATCTACTGAATCATAAGCATATACGGGAGGATCGTACCTGCGAGAATCACGAAAGTTCTGCGAAGTGCGAAGCGTAAAGGAAAAAGACGCTGTCCCTGCACAATGACAGTTGGTATTTCAACATGAAGAGTTGCACTACTAAGCATTGATGATGTGAGACGAGATGTTAAGACGATTAAAATTCCCATTCCAAAACTAGGCGGCCAGGGTGGCCAAAAAATCGATCAGGACTATCTTGAACACTGAGAAAATGCATGGCGCACACTCCGGAAGCTGTCATCAATTCTACAACTATCACCATGATTGTAACTATTATTACCACTATTATTATTATTACTATGGGAAGAATATGGGTGGAGGTGGTGTTGCGGCAAGTGGCGCACTTCACACACACGCATGGTCACGGGTTCGAATCCCGGTTCGATAACCGCCTGAGCTAAGCCCTCCCTCCGGAGTCGATTAATTGGTACCAGATTTATCTTCGAGGATTAAAGCACTACTTTGTATACAACTAGCCGTCGCCTTGTGGAGGCCACATAGTTCGCATTTGTTATGCCCCTAGCAAAAAGAATTAATGCTAGAAAATTCTTCAAATTTAATGGTCCTCCTTAGCACGTCGCTGAAAGCAACAGTGGGCGGCTCTGCTACCCAGTGTGGGTGGTCCTGCCACCAAAAGTCCGTGTTTCGAAACTAGGACAAGCGTTGATCTTTGGCAACGCCCAGGCAGAAGGTGATAATTGTCATAATTTACAGAAGGAATAAAATCATGGATTATATAATAAATGTCTAAAAAAGTACATTGTAATGGACGATTCACAATTCAAACCATAGACCACGAAAGGCAGTATCTGCGCGATAATAAAAGGTTTGAGAGGACAATAAAGAGCATAAGAAACGATTCGCTGAATAAACTGTATGGACCGAAACACGTTGTTATCCCTATGCATAGATGGTGTGTTCCGACGATGCTGATCTTGCGCGATATAAGGGAGTCTTGCATTCGGCGCTAAACGAGAATCTCTTTCATAAGTCAACATAAGTTCTATTTCGTTTTAGGACCTAACTTGGACTGGAAGGCTCTTTGGTACAACAATATTAAATGCTGATGCCTAAGGAATACAAAAAGCAGCATAATTCCTAGTGATCTCTAACAAAGCGGTTCTCCAGAAAAGTAGTAACAGTACGACCCAGAAATCGGAAGATGCTCCGGCAGAGGTCTACTAATTGCATTTTGGGAAATGATTTGTAACAGAAAGTGGGTAAGGAAGTTCCCCGCTCAAGTTCTGTCCAGGCTATCATACAAGGAAATGCAAAACTTCCTACACATTCACTCAACTCACTACGTTGATTTTTTTATTGGTTGGTGACACCGGAAGATATTGATTTCGCGCGCGTAAAATCGATATACTTTTTCGCCGAGTGTTTGGATCAAGAAGAGCAGACAGTACTAAAGGGTAGGACTGACCAGTATTGAAATTGATAATATTGGATTCCTAATCTTATGTTCCTGAAGAATAACCTCCAAGTTCAAGATGGTCTAGGTTGGTGTAGGTTCGGGATTAATTGCTGAACCGTTCATCTAGTAAAACGTTACATACCCATCCTACACAACCGAAAAAAGACTGCCATTCACCTAAACACCTTTGGGAAGCGGGATGTGCGATTGCGGATATGGTCATATGCGGTTCTTATGGGGAACCGGTCGTTTCTCACGGCTATCTGGACGAGTTTTGATTTCTATCGCATTATGCCTCTGACACCTCCTGCCTGCCAACGCTTTCTCAGTTCCCTTACTAATTTGGAGCTTGAAGCCGTTCAAGGTTTCAGATGAGCACAATGGCTGTCCTAGGAATGATAGTATCTTGAACAGGCCTAGCCTCCTCCGAAATGCCAAAACGAATCAATTCGACTTGAGGACCAAATTAGCTTTTTTCACGACGTTGAAACAGCCATAGCGACACTTTTATATGAAAAATCAACAGAGGCTGTTAAATTGAAGAACTAAACTTCTGGAAGAATCTGGGGGGAAAATGCGGGTGGAGAGCCACCCCTCCTCTTGACTCTAAGCACCAGGGAATGAGGGATAGCCACCTCTGCGGGACTACACCGATGCTTTTGAAGCAAGAAAGTAGTATGTGTCACGCTACCGCTGACACTTTCGAAAAAAAAAATGAATCAGGTCAACTGAATGCTCAATTCTTGCCCCATACCACTTTTTTGCACGAGGTAAACGGTCTTACCCACCATGCCGCTCCTCTCCTCCTGCAGAGCCGACTACACCTCTGCGCTTGAGCGCCTACATTTGAAAAATAGTGGTGCCCCTCCCCCTGGATCTACATGTTCACCAATTTGGGTGTTTCGTCCGGAGGTTCAGAAAAGGGAACAGCAGTGAATACAGGAACGAGTATTCGGTCCTTACAGTAACCCCTGGCTACCACACCGATCGGATTCCGATTGATGTTGAGCTTTTCGAAACAAGAAATCGGTTGGCACATCCTGTCTACTGTCCCCTCCAGCCTGAATGACACCCAGCTCTAGTAGCTCACTCAGGCTTCTAGAAAAATACAAGTGAGTATACGTATCCTTCCCAAGCACAGTATCCACGTCGTGGACAACCAATTTTGACGTCATTTAGGTATGCTCTCCGTAATTACACGCAGTAAATTTCTGCGACGTCTAGTGCTGATTTCAAATTACTGCTTGCAACATATTAATTTAAGTAAAGATTATTTGTGCCTGTTGGTAGTCCTGCAAAGGCTATTTGTTTTGTCCAACTATGGAACCAATATTGTTGGGAGTTGCTGAGAAACATTTCATTGCTCAGGGATTCGCTGATGGATGTCGTGACGATGGTCGAGGGTGAGTTTTGAATTTTTGAATATGTGATCAGATACATTATTTCTGATATGATTGGGCTGTTTTTATTTACTATTTACTTTCTTGAGCTCGTACATCGAGTAAGCTCTTGAAATGGTTCAAATCAAGTAAGACAACTATATTTTCTCGGTATTAGAGTCATACTTTCGCATTCACGTGTCTATTTTTACTTCAATAAAACTTTTAAAAACTACATAAATAATAATGTCCTCATAAAGCATAGCGTTTCATCCTGGTCTTCATGCAAATAGCCATTTTAGTTTTTTCATACTCTTTAACTACTTACTACTTTTTTTAATTTTAAACTTATTCCTATCACACCCAGGTAGTGTTTGTCATTGACAAAAACAAAATGGTTTTCAATTGGTTTGAAATGCTGCTTTACTTGAGTAAGATACCTTAATTCAAATAGATTTTGAAGAGTTGATGATTTCCGTCCGATGTGGATCGAAAGCCCGGCCTTGAATACAACAAATGGCTCAGCGAGGGTAAAGATCGATACTACGGATATATTGGTGAGTTGGGTCAACAGGTTTTGGTCCTCTTTTACTGGCTTTCTTCTTTTCTTAGCGGTTCACTGTTGGTTTTGCTCGATATTACTATTTATTTTACGGTGAGGTGTATTACAAGGTACGAAAGTGTCCTAGGTAGGTGTGAAATGCGAAGTTATGGAATGCTCGGACACATCAGCGGTCCCAAATCGTTTGCAATTCACGGTTGATCCTTCTTGTTTGGCCGCTGCACGAATTGAAGGTGGGCTCTATTCATCTCAGTCGAAACTTTCTTGTAACTTTTCTGAAGATATTAGCTTTAGCAAGAGGTGGAGAATATTTTACCGAAGCTGTTGCCGATGTGTTAGAAGAGGCTTACCATGGAAGCGGCGATGTTATCACCAATATGGACAGGTGCCTGAAGAAGTTTTTCTAATATTTTTGCATTTCTGATTGACAGCTTTTCTTCAGACTCATTCTTTCAAAACAGTTTATGTGGAAAGTATATGTGGATGTCGTTATACAACAGTATGGTGGGAACATTGTTGATGCTATTTTTATTGCTGTAAGTATTTCCCTCTGCAGTAGCTGCTATTCGTTGATAGTTCCTCCATAGTAATGTTTCAGTATTCAGTATATCGTTCTTAAGGTTAAAGCTGCTTTGATTGATACCAGGATTACTAACCTAACATTGGTTCCTCAAGATGAAGGCAAGTTCAATATAGAGTGTGATGAGTCTACGGAAACGAATTTCTTTCAATTGGAGGCAGCTAAGTAAGTTTTTCCATCGTTTCGATTGTTTTTGTACTTTACGCACTGTTCTATTTCTATTTTACCCTTTACCATCCCCTTTTAATAGCGTTTCCCACGCCAAGAAAATTTTTTGACCAAACTTGGTTGAAATCTTTGAATTATTCAGAATGTTTATTTAGAAGTTTGGTGTTTGAATGCGGGATTGGCAGGTGATTGCAAAAGTAGCGTAAAACGTGTGTGTTGATGAACAACCACGATGCTCTTTGTCTGTAGAGCCTCGTTAGCTCAGTTGGTAGAGCGTTAGACTTTTAATCTAACGGTCAGGGGTTCGAGTCCCCTACGGGGCTTAACTTTTGCATTTCTTCTACTGTTCTTAAATTATCAGGTCCATCGCTTTACTGATAGTTTATACTTTTTTATTCAATTTTATTTGATTCTATGGTGTATTAGTTAATTCTTTTTGCTTTTTCCTCAATTTTTATTTCCAGTTGCCTTTTAGTCTCATTTCCTTTTCAGTGCTCCTCTTTGTGTTACTGTTAATCAAATTGGAAAGTCTATAGCTGTAGATTGTACGGAAGTCGAAGAAGCGCTGTTAAGGACGTCCCTTTGGATTGTAATGGACCCGCCGGAAAATGATGTGGGCCATTTTGCTCTAACCTTCTCTCAACCCGCAATAATTTCAGCTTCTATTCTCAGCCCATGGCTTCAAATATTAGTTGATTCATTAACGTGATTGTTAAGTTCTTCCAGAGGGTCCCTGATGACCAGATACGATTACGATTAGTGAAGCAGATGGATCCTGGTGGTATGGATCCACGTTCAGTTCCGGCTATGGTCGATTTAGCAATACGAACGGGGAGGAATCTACACTCGTCGGTGAACACTCGGCTAGAAGAAATACGAAATGATGCTGGTTCGCATATCCCTGGATCTTCGTTCCTTTTTGAGTAGAATTACCTCTTTTTTCAATAATTTATATGATATCCTTGCTATGTACACTGCCGTTTTGATTGATTCGGTCTCACTTGTTATGTTCCTATGGTTGTTGAGTTTTTTTTTTGATAGTTTATTTGTTTCTTTTTCACTGCAAGCTACCATATGCTCACGTTATGAATAAACCGGGAACCTCATGTTTTTTTTTCGTCGAGAGCAGTAGCCGTTTGTAAGGCGTAGGTAGGTAGGTGGGCATTGCTGTCTTTGCTTACTTGAGCTATCCTTATCACCTCTCCATCACATCACGTGGAATAACCTCTTTTTACCAATCGGAGCCCTTCATTCAGGGCTTCTAGGTAGAGACAGCCTTTCAACTTAGGGTCTTAAAGCTTCCACACGCAATACCAGCTGCCCTCGATAGTAAAGAGTCAATTTGTTTGTGAACATAGTCAGAGAAAACCGTTTTATTGCGATTTTTCAGTTCCTCAAGTATCTCATATGGACCGTTAAGATTCAAGCACGTAATAAGATAGAACTCGATATGTTATATTCTATTTCACGTATGATACTTAGTGGATACAGTAGGCTGCCTGTTAATAAAAGTATTTGTAGTCAACATTGAAATAGACGGATGGCGTGTATTCTTCATCTTTTGCTTTTGCCTTCTGCTCTTCTTTGGGTTCTTTACCCTTGCTTTCATCTACGTCTTAAAAAAAAGCTTTAGGACCCAAAATTGCTTGAAATCTCTCTTAGGATTATGCAATTGCAGACTTCCAAAGACTTCCAAAAGTACAAACTTGAAGATTTCGAAATTTGCAGAGAATGTACTGAGTTTAGAAACTTGTGAATTTCTACAATTTCCTAACCTTATGGTTTCTAAACTTTCTTTATTTTTTGAATTTTTTCAATGAGTTATCGCTTTTTAACAGTAAAAGAAAATTATCAAAATGAGTTTCCATGTTAGCAATAAACAGAGCTAATAATCGAAATATGAAACGTGGGAAAAAAGTTCTCAAAATCGATTTTTTTTGCACCTTTCATTTTTTCATTTCTGCTTTTTTTCTAACCATTAATATTTTCGTTATTAATTTATTGTTTACTTTCGAAACTCCCATTAATTTTCCTTATTTCTTTATTTTATTCCTACTCTGTCTTTTACATCGCCTCTATCACCTGTCATCCCGTTCTTCATAGACTTCCTCAAGTGTGAACCAGTAACATCTCCATTCGTCCCCGTCACGAGTCAGAGAAGTTCAGTGGACCATCGTCGCTTGAGTGACACGAGGAACAGCGTATCTTTTGTTTAGAGTTTTCGCGAGGAAGACTGACTATCGCGCTGCCGGTTTCGTTTGAGGCCCCCAGAGGTCCATTCAGTTACCACCTCGGTCCAAGGAGCTATCGCATAACGTATCCGGCCCATCTAATCTTCGATAATTTAGCGTAAGCATGGGGGATCATGGGGTCCCTGATATTCGTTCTTTGAGGGGCTTGAAACTCTGGATTCCCTACAGCACTTGCCTATATAGGGAAATTCCGACCATCGTTCTTTTCGCTGAGCGTTGAATGACGCTGGCTGCATATCCATCCTGTTTTCGTAGAATCGAAGCCTCCGAGGTGTACGTCAAAGCAGGGGGTAGTTGATAAAAAAAAGATACCTCAATTGCTTGGGTACTCACCCTTTCGTCGTTTTCTTCTCATCAAATTGTCATAATCGTTAATAAATTTCAAGACATCAAGTCGTTTAATGACACCTCTATCGATCAGATACTCAACGAAACCACGATATACGTAGAGATATTGCTGATAGTATCAAATTAAGCTCTGCCGATGGAATTAGATGTTCACTATAAACTGTAACTACCATGTCATTTTGGATACTGTGCATACGTTGATCCCGTATAGCTTTCAAAACCATTTCCATACTAAAAGATGATGTAGTTGCTGCTATGTGTGCCGCCATTTCAATTGCCACGAAACAACCAGATCGTCCAACTCCTGAACATGAAGATTGGAAAGTTTACCCGGAGCAGCACATTCTTCAGAGAGATCACCTGCTGAACAGTGCACTATAACTGGAGCGTTTTGTCGTTTTTTCCGTGCTAACCGTATCAATTCAACAGTCGCTTTAAAATTTTCCGGTGCAGTGTGGTCGGCCCAGTTTTCGTACCATATATGTTCTACCTGAAACGATGGGTTTACACCACATTTTTCAGACAGTTGAGTTGTTCTAATAGAACATTAAAAAACGTCGGCGTAGGGTGAGAAGGTTAAGAGGCTGAGTTGCTTGTCCAGGATTTGGCTACCGATGCACTGGAGCAGTGGAAGATGGCCACTTCCGGCGGACAATGATGGTGTTCACGAACTTTATATTTTAGTGGCCCGTTTTTCGTGACCATAGGTTCCCGTGCTAATTCATTTTTGGAGGCTGGGATTAGTTATTCTCCCAGATGGGCTTTATAATTTTCCACTTCTTATTGTATACCTATGTTTTCTGAGTAAACAAACCGTATGTGTTCTTCCTTCAAAAGACACATCTAATCTCCCACATGTTGCACCGTCAGCATCTGATATAACATTCCTATCAAAGGCGATAATCTTGTAGGATCCAACTATTGATGTACCTGAAATGGAATATGAAATAGCAAATGTTCTAGGTCAGTGAGAAAAATGGAGGTAGGAAATATCATAAGGTGTCGTAAATTTTCACCTCCATTCCTCGGAAAGTACTCGACACATTTTTCTTTTCCATCTTCGACGAGTTTGCATAGCATAACAATTAGCTGTTTTGAAATATGAGATATTCTGATTGTTGGAGATCACTCCTGGTATGCACTCAACAACTTACCTTTACTTTTTCCTGGATTACCATAGCCCAGAAGCTCTCTTTAGAACTGTTTAATGGTCCTTGTGTACAAATAAACATATTATTGCCTACCATCACTCTGCTGGCATGGATATAATCGCTACCTAAAAACAGAAACAGAGTACGGTAGCGAAAGTTTCGAACGGAAACTTCGATTATTAAGTTTTGGGAATAATTGTGACGATCCTTCACGTTGAGGGAGGGTAGACGACGAGGTGGACAAAACATCATGGAAAGGATCTACAACGGTGAGCACCTCCTTTTTGTTGTGGTACAGTAGCTCATTCTCCTCTACAGTGTCAGAATTCTATTATTTTCCTTTTTGCTGTCAAGTAGCTCTTTCTATCAGCACATAGCTATCACAGTATGACCCTGGGGTAACTGCGATGCAGATTACTTGACGGCCAATTTAGACTTATATGTTTCTGTTCAGACTTTTGCATTTCAAATAGGAGTTACCCGCTAGTTCTCACCTCTGTTTTTCAATATAACTCTGGTTTTATCCAGTAATTCAATCTCATTATAACGGTTATACATCTCATTTTCTTTAAACGCTTTCCTTGAGCCTTCAGGGTTATATTTCTTTAATCTCCTGAAAAATTAATGTTCGTAAATCCACGTTTCAAAACGTACACCGTTCCGGTTTTTCCTGGTTCATTAGCTACATGGCGATCTCGAGCATAAGCGGAAGAAGTTGTTCTACGATCTATTGGAAAATTGTTTCAAGTGGCTTTCTTGTTCCAGGTCGGAAGTGACAGAAGATGAGTTTCAGTGTTTTGGCCATAGCTACGGTGATGCTGAACCACGATGAGGTCATGGCTCTTGGAGAGCAAACAGAGTCCATCTCTCCCCTGTGGGGTATTTTACAGCAATTTTGGCCTCTATCCACATGACATTTACCTAGCTCAATACATGTCGTTAGTTAATGGAAAGAATCATACATGAATTCTTCTTTAATCGTCTTCAATGCTCCACTCTTTTTCAGTCTCATCACTAGCGACTGCACGGATTTGGCTATTGCGGCTGGATCTTTCTCGTCCTGAAACAGCCATTACAACTGTGCAATGAAAAACGTTCTCAGTGGCAATTGCATGTTATCGAAGGAGCGACTAGCTACTTCAGGTCATACAATTCAAGGGAAGAAATAATAGTACTGAATGTCCATTGTCAAAGTTTTCTTTTTACCCCAGCGGGACGCAGAGTACACAGTATTCCTACGTTTGCAATATGATGCATTGTATGGCTATCGGAATAGAGGGGAGACGGGCAGTAGTAACGGTTCTGTGTAATCGATCCGCCGCACGCGGCTGTCGCGGACCATTTGCTTCATTATAGCAGTTCTAGCGTTCGACACCCAGTTCAATCGCTGTGCGACTATTACATTTGGCATGATTCCACTGTTAGTTCTTTTGTTCCTGTATTTCTTACTTGCTTTTACAGTCTGCAACATTCCTTCGCGCGCGGCGTCTCTCGCCGCAACACGACAATTTCGTTCCTACTGTACCACACCCCGAATAGAGGGCTCTTCGACACGACAGGAGGAGCTCTCAGCAATATTTGGCTGTTCAATGTGTACCTTTATCACCACTCTTCCCGTGTTTTCCGAAAGACAATCCCACCTGTTGAACATCAACATCAACAACAACATCCCTAACAGTAAGTTCATCCGTTTCTGGCATTCGATGTGTTCTAATAAGATACAAATAATTTCCGAAGAATATGCTGAACATTCTTCGAGAAGTTCAATACTTTTCGGGTAATCAACGGATCGAAATGAGACTATACGGATAATGTTGAAAATCATGCTGCACACTCACAAATTCCCATCTTGCTTCACTTGCGCTGACTTTGCCTGAAGAAGGGGCCTCTTTTCCACTCGTACCCTGAAAAAAGGAAAATAATCGGACAGAATACATGACGAAAGACAGAGCTTAGATGTCATTACATGGATAATAATTTGAGGGCAGAATTTCGGACTTCAATAGACCTAAAAATCGTTCCTATAGATTAGGCTGTCATGCTCTGTACCCCTTATATTACCGAGGCCTTCAGAATAAATAGCGCCGTTCAGATTTTTTACACCTGGCATGATTGATCGTTGTTGGTTACAAAATGGTGATTTGTGGTTTACGTCCACTCCATCCCCTACGATGATCGGTAGGAGCAAGCAGCATCATTCTGGGGTTTTGAGTGCTGATCTGTTTCTTCTAGTAGAAATCACATCGAACTTTCCTTACGGGACCAATTACTATTCTATTATGTTGTGATCTTTATGAAAAGTTGTCCCACCGTTTGTGTTTTGGACTTCCTGAGCTCACCAGTCTGAAACAATCATCTGAGTAAACATATTGGTGCCTCCCTAGGCCTATTCCACACTTTGATCGCAAATGTTACTAGCAGATATTGAGACTATGAATAAAAAAGATGCTTTCTTAAAATGCTTAGATTGAGGATGGTTAGAAAGTGTGTATGCAGTTCGAGTAAGTGACAATTGTCTAGGTTGTAAAGAAAAAAAANNAAAAAAAAACTCGCATTTTACTGTGTAGTTGGATAAGAACACGACGAGTACTGATTAGATTTCGCTCTTAAGCTCCAACAAATGGGTAAGGAGCTTGTTCAGCGACAATAAAACAACCCAAACTTCTCAGGTATACCCCAAGGCCTCTCTACAAGTATTGAGTATAGAGGGTGTTTAGCACTCAGCTGAACTGGGAAGTGTGTACTGCCTGATTCTATTCAACAATAACCCAGTTCGGGGTTACTACTTGAGTAACTTTAGATATGAATCATCTGCCAGTTTATTTGGCCTCTACTGGTGAGGCAAGCTTGGCATTGAATTCAATTATGCCATAAATCGATAGTACTCGCCATAGATTACGGTGACGAATTATATGTTGGGATTCATACTGTATAAGCGCCATCGCTAGTATCTTACCAATCTGTCCTTAATTGCTTTACTCTTGACCATTGCCACCTCATTTTGCGGTGGGTTACCCATATCACTACCTTTATCATAATCATGGAAGGTTTCGCGGAAAGACAGATCTAGAGACTAACATACAAGCGTACAAACCCGAAGATCGACAAGCAGACACACCCGTTTGGGGGAGCATTGCCATGACGGCGACAACTTTTACTGTCAGAGAAATTTGAACTGGACTTACCGTATCATCCGATGAAGAGGAGGTCTGCTGTTTAATCTAAAAAGTACATTGTGTATCCATGCATGCTCACCTTTCATATGTCTTTTAACTGTTGTAATTTGAAATAATTATACTGTGTAAAGGTTTTACGCGATGATCTCACTTATAAACACTTGTGAATATAATATTTATAGGTCTACTTGTGTATCTACTATTTAGATGAAAGTAGTACGCTCTCCCCCTCTGTGGAGTAAAGGAGATTGTGAAATTCATAAAATGAAGTTTAAAACAACCAACATCTTCAGCAGAAACTCGACCATATTTTCCTCCCTAAAATAACAACTCATGAATCCGCACTTGATTCGCCAGAGAGCTCTAGTAGAATCTCCTTAATCTCCCTGACCCCCCTCCACCTTTGCATGTTTGGGCAGCAGTTCCGATTAGTTTGGACAACCAGCGCTATTTAGACCGCCCCACTTCTAGGTGTACATTAAAATGATTATCGATTTTACGCGCGTTATTTATGTTCACTTTTGACGTGTTATTTATAGAAGGCGGTCTGGAGTGTTACAGATGGTTCCACGGAATTGCAGCGACTGGAGTGTAGGGAGGTGGTTTGCATTTATGAGGTCAAGCTGTCTGAGTCCTTACTATTCCATGCTACGGTCGGTGCTGATGAAACGATGGCAAAAAAATGGCAGTAAAGCTCCGTCAATATCAACGAAGTCATCCAGTCCAAGCAAGAACAAACATTCCAGGAATCTGTTCCGAGCAATTATCAGGACTGCCTATTTCTGCGATCAACGAGCTCATGAATTTTGCATAGTTTAGGGCTTTCATCCGAGTCTTCGAGGAGTTCTTAACCTATGGGAAACTGCGTGGTTGTTCTATGATAGCATAATTACTGGAATCAGCATCAGAAGACTGGAATAAGCCGCGTGTTCTTCCCAAAGGATATCGATTTTTGCGTATGGGTGATTAACAAACATTTCTTCATGTATGCTCTGGCGAAGCAGTCTCAAAAGTGTAAGCGGAAGGAAAGGTCGAACTTTTACCAGACAATGGCATCTAGGCATACTGGAGGTGGGGAAACTTCGTTCAAGGTACCGCCCAGAATCCATACCCTCAGGGAAGAAGTCGTTGCATTTGAGGACGGGAATATCCTGAGCACGGTTGTATATTATGAGATTGAAGCTAGAGGAACTTCGACCACTCCCTAACGGTTATGGTTAAGGAGCTGCTATCCTATGTAACTTTTGAAGCCTCCCAGCGAGAAGTATACAGGGGCAAACCGGTTTCCCGCAAACTTGCATTGCACTGAGCTTACTCTCCACAGAGAAAGGCCAACAAACGAGGGGTATGTCCAGGCAGTGGTCCAAAGTTTGGATGCCATACAGCAGAAGCTCTACCTCCACTACTGTACTATCCTTACAATACTTTGTGAGAAACAACGTACCCTCTTGGCGGATCTCAGCCGCTTTCCATCTGCCATTGAGACAAATTGATCAACTGAGTGAGATTACCTGTTTATATGTGTGCCTCTGTCAGACTGATAGGCACGATCACGTGAGTGGGAGCAGACGTTTGTGAAGTGTGTGCGGGATCTTGGGCAGCCCCTCGCGAGTCGGAACGAGCAGTATAAAGGCGAGATATGAATTCACAGTTAACGATCACGATAACTGCCACGCATGCGTGCGACCGAGAGAAATCGAGTGCAAATCGTTGATCCGCCACATCTGGGAGACTCGCTACTTTTTTTGCTGAGCTACTCTCATGAGCGAAATGAGGACTTCTCCAGTTAACCTTCCCACGACGATTGCGTAGACCCTGAAGAATACATCAGTTTTCATTTTGCGCCGATCCCCCTGCTAGTTGTCTCACTGTGCAGCATGCCAATGGGAACTTCGATCATCCCCTTACCAGTAGAGACGTACATTGGTGATGCATTTTTAGGACACCAACACTCTCAGCCAGGTTCGCTCAGTAATTCCAGAAGTCTTCCCAGTGGCTTCTGGGCAAGGGTACCCCAGAATACTTATTGGTAGTGTCTCTGACAATGGCGGTAATATCCTTACTATATATAAAACGCTCGCGTCTGTCTGTCTGTCTGTTTGTTTGTTTGCACGGAAATTCATAACTCCTGTCCCCGTGGACCTACAACGTTCAAATTTGGTAAGAGTACAGGAGGTAGGATGGGAACATTTACGGCGGGTGGAAGGACC
>UZAF01016767.1:52573-65517 GCA_900617895.1 Haemonchus placei
AAAAAAAAAAAATTCCAAAAAGAAGACAGGCGCCAGACTGAACCCTTAACAAACCTTTTCGTCTTCGATGATCGGATCAACTCGATCGTGACCATGAAGTAGATGTATAGCATGGTCTTTTCCAACTTTGGCAATCGTGTGGATGACCTGAAGACAAGAAATGCTATTACCGTCTAGTGTACAATATATTACTANACCTTTTCGTCTTCGATGATCGGATCAACTCGATCGTGACCATGAAGTAGATGTATAGCATGGTCTTTTCCAACTTTGGCAATCGTGTGTATGACCTGAAGACAAGAAATGCTATTACCGTCTAGTGTATAATATATTCTTACATTACAAGTTCTAGTATTTTTTAAACTACCGTACCTTTCGACCGATGTGCTTCCAATGATGGATCGCCTGCTTACGTTGTTTCGCTCGAGTTTTCTTTGTCTGTTTGATAACCATCAAACCACGTACTTCTAACGCTGCGTCAGTCGTGTCGTTCAATTTTATACTGTATTCCAATTGGCTTGCAGCCAACTTTTCACGACCCACCGATCGTTCCAGGACCATCACGATTTGAGCGTACTGGAACGAAATGAGTGATTAGGTATGAAATCTCAGATTCCATGACTAGAGTGCATGACTCCTCTACCTATAATATGCAGCAATGTGACTTGGATTCTTATAGGAGCCAACTGATAAAAGTCTGCAGATCGCAGGCTCAGGCGATGCCTTCCGAGGGTCAATTAATAAAAAAGGCAAAGTTCCCTTTTGGGTTGAACCGGTCATCACCGAGCCGTTCTGAGGAAAAGAAAGGCCTGTTGGCGTAGAAGTAACAGAGATGTAGGCCTAATTGTCTCAGTAAAAAAAATACAGTTTTGTGCCGAGCAGACCATATCCAAGTTCGATTCCACTCGACTCCTAGGCTACAGTAGGACCGCAGGGTGTCAACAGAGGCCGTTCTAACTCGATCCGCTGCTGTGCAACAAATAGAGAAGAAAAGTTGCGCTTTGATTACTCAAGCCACATCGATTTTGAGCAACTTAAAAGGCCGTACCTGTTGTCGCCAAGCTTTTTCGGCTTGTGCGATTACAGTAGTATAGGTGTTACCCATCATAGCGATAAGAATGTTGATCATCATAATTGGCATTACAAACATATACAACACAAATAACGTCTTTGTCAGCACCTCGTAGTTGGCGCATGCAAACTCTTCATACTGAAAGTTGAAAATAACAAATAGTTTGAGCAAGCTTATTGGTTGTTTTTTTTTATCGCTGCACTACAAGTAGCACCAAAATCTTTAAACAGGTGGTCCTGCGAAGATTTCCTAATTGAGTGGAAAGAGGTCTGTGCCAAAATCATGGGAGTTTGGAGGTTCTTTGAATTACTTTGCTGACAGTGTCTGAAGTTCTCTATTCCCAACCACAAACACTGAACTTGCGAAAACGTTCCGCCCACTTACATCGTATCCTCCCATGCTGGCTCTGAACAACGTGATGAACGTTTCGATAAAGTTATCATAAGTGTAAATATCGTAGCCATCGACCGGACAGTGATATGGATTCGAAGAGTTGAGCTGTTGTTTAGCGTCCATGTCTTTACCGACAAAATAGAAAACTGAAACATTGCTATAATTACAGTGCGAATACGATAGCCGGATATACGGTTCACTAACAAGTGAATCACTGCATTGTAAGTAGTTTTTGGGATAAGTTGAGGCAGTGTTTACGATTGAAAGCCTTGAATGGAATGTCGCAAGGTGAATTAAATGTCTAAGAATTGTGGTGGGCAAAGAGCAAAGTGAAGACTTTTCTCATATATCCATTATAAGCCCATCCGTAGAAAAACAATAAATCGATTACTGTTGATTGAATTTCGTAATATGAATCAATAGTTCGTGAACAAACCTTGAGAGAATGATATGAGAAAGATGGCTGAAATGATAGCGAACCGCATCATGTCACCAGCAATCATACTGTAGATCATTTGCACAAACGGACCGGTAAGTTTGGCACTTCTAAAATNGGATAGGATTGAGACCTGACCCCAAGCAGATGTAGGAGCTCAAAATGTTTTAAACAAATTTCCGATTTATGAAAATCACCCGATGGCTCGTTTATGCCTTTTTTCTCCGTCTAAGTAAGATTCACCAACAATCTTATATGGAGAAGGATTTTGGTGACTCCCGGGAAGGATCTAATCCAAAGAATTAGGCATGACGGCAAGGATAACAGGCATCGCCTCTTGCCACTGAGCTATCGGCTGCTTTTTTCGACTTCATGAAAAAGCTTACCTAGCGAAAAACAGTAAAAATATCCATGAACCAGGCAAGGCGAACACAAACAGAGCCTCTTCAAGTTCATGAAGTTTAAGTATACGAAATGGTATACACAATAGTATACAAATGTTAGCTACACAAAATACTGCTTTTGCTGGAACCGTTTTCTGAAAACGTGATGATCAATCAATAAAATACGTGTAATAATTTTCGCTAGAAATCGATAAACGTACCAAGTTCCTAAAATACCCGGTTATTCCTTGAGTACGAAGCTCTCCCAATTGTTGAAAAAATACAAAGAATACACAATTCAAAATAGTTAATATTTCACAAATAGTACGAATCTGAAAAGGACCATTTCAATTAAGGTATGAAAATTGCATGCTGTAGCTAAGGCTAGATTTCAAGAGATTTTGAGACAAATTCTTTATGAAATTCATGAAAAAGTTCAGCATTGTCGTTCGCAAAAAAGCAGGCACAATCAAATTGACAGCAGCGCAACCGCTCGCATCTATAATACATAAATAGCACAAGCGATTGGCCTCTTCTTGAGTTACAGCCACCACGAATTCGTGGGCACGTACTCAGTGGGAACTCAAAAAACTCACCCAGTCGTCCCATTCGGGTTCATTCATATACAGACGTTTAACTTCTGTTGGTCGGACGTATACGACAATTGACAAGGTTATTAATTGAATGATGAGCAAAGCCAGACGTTCGATTAGCTTCCGCTGGAATTATCGATTTTATTGATTAGCCTTTGTTACGATACTATAGAAACAATACATTATGTTTATCACTACAAAACTCTACTACTATGAACCTGACTGTTCAATTTGTTTTTTCGAATAGTGGTTAACGAATGAAAGATAATAGATCAAAGAGCTTTGATCTTGCCACGCGGCATTTGCAGGAAAGTAGAGTGCGCTCTGCTTCTCTGGCTTCTAACCTTGTGCTCAGTCGGAAAATATAGGCAGTAATCTCAAGCTTTCGCTATCGCTTATTCCTTCAAGATATTTCAAATCTCCCAGGAAACTCGCTGCTGTGGTCAACGACTTTCCTGTTTCATCCCCTCCGTCCCAAAATATCCTATTGGGTGGGCGTTGAGGGTAAACCAGTAATTTAGGAAACAAATGTTGCCTACCTATCGTTTATCACTCCTCCTCCCTCTTATTCCTTTTTAAATCGGTTTTTAGGCATATGTGTAGGGATACAAAAACTTTGATGCACTTGAAAGCTTCCATCGTTCTGAGCAACATCCGGGTGCATGGCGCACTTTGGAAGAACTGACTACTTCATACGGACGTATCCCCTCTTATGCAAATTCTTTGTATCCCAGGAATGCCGTCTAAGGAAGTAATTCAGTTGGGTTTTCTCAGAATGTCGTCAAGCCCTCTGTAATTACGGATTAACTGTGAGAAAGGACGAGCATGTACGTGACAAAAGCTACATACCATTGCAAATGCTTTCCATTTGTCGGCGAGTAAACGCTGAATCACTTCACTACCGATCATGTCCAAATGTTCAGCTGTACTACCATTAATGACGGTCATCAGAGCAGAATCGTAGTCTGAAAACATCAATTTTCGCTCTTTTATTGATTTTACAGAGCAAAATCCATAATGCAGGAAGGATAAGCATGACACTAATCGATCTCTGATGAAAGTCAAATTACCTTCGAGAAAACGCGCGAATTGACGCCAACTGCGTTCTTTGCTTAGTCGGCTTTAGGATGTAGAAAGCTTGGACTACGCTTGTCGCTTATGTGAATAGAAGAAAGAGACGCGCGCGGCTGCAACGCAGCCAGCGGGCTTTGAAATGGCGCGCTCCGCTCATGAAGCGATCACGTTTTGATTAGCACCTTTGTGGAAGTTCTAGTAGCAGTACATCTCTCCAATTTAACAAACAAATTATTTTTACTTTATTTCATTATTTTTTTCTTAATTCTGACTAATTAGTGATCACTGTTCTATTTCTGTTTAAAAAAAACCAAATTTCGGGAAACCTACTCGTTGATCCATCTGGTTGTATAGTGTCCAGAGTGTTGAGGGGATATGCCGAACAGGTCATATCGGAGAAACGCCAGAATTCCTAAATAGTCAGCTTGAATTCCTCGGTTTTCCGTTCCGGGACCATAACCTTTATGCAACCTGACTTACCACTTTCATCAACTCCAACATTTCTTCGAAAATATGCTTTCGACCGAGTTTAGTGGCCAGAGTCAATGGAGTGAGACCTGCGTAATTGACCACATGTGGATCGGCTGGTTTCGCCCAATGTCGTACAGCATATGAGTACATCGACTGTAATAACAAGGATTACGGTGTCATAAGGGCTACGGTAGCTACAAGCATCATGTGGTGGCCAACAAATTGATAAAGTAACCTCGAAGGAGATCTAGAAGATTCGAAATCCCCCCTCTCACTGATATTCAACATTTTTCTTATTCCGAGTGCATCATACGGGAAAAAACCAAACCCAAATGATCAATAAAAATGCAAAAATTCGATGAAGGACTTTATCGATTGGTAAAGTGCGAGTTCTTGTTTACTGGTTTCTTACTCGAGTCGTAAACACAAACATATAATGATTGACTATGAACTGACACTGCTGTAGCTGATGACACACATATGAAGTATGGTGTTGCCAAATGAGTCCTGCAGGTTTGGATTGGCTCCATGCTGAATCAGCAGATCGTAGATGTCCTTGTTGGCGAAACAAGCAGCAAACGCAAGCGGATACTCCCCGTAATAGGCGTAACCTAAGACAAATTTGTTTATCGAAATGAACTACCCGACAGTTCTACCTTCATCTGGCATTTGTCCAAGACCCATCGTCCCCCGAGGAAATCAAAGCCCACCTTGATAGTCAGTGACTTTGTTAGTTGCCTTGAAGTCTTCGGGTAGGAAGAAGTTCCCACATGCTCGGGCACTCACATCGGCGTTGTTGTTAAGAAGCAGTTGAACCGTCTCGTAGTCGTCGTGGACGATTGCCAAATGCAAAGCCGATTGACCTAAACCAGAAATTTCTTGTTTTTCGCGGACGTTCGCTGTCCCAGAGGGACTAACCATAAAAACATGGGTACAAACTCTTACCCAAATTACCTCATTGAAATAGTAGTAATGGTAATGATAAGTGACAAAAAGTCTTACCAAACATCTCATCACCCATGTAGATGTCATTGGCTAGGCCCGGATAGCGTTTGAGCAGAATACGGGCAATCTCATAACATACCTGCTCCTCACTGAAACAAAGCAAATACCGTCGTGAGCTACTGAATGTATTCTGAAGTCGCGAACATGATCCTGGTGACCAGAAAATTCACCCGGATCCCTCCGCCCACATCCCAAACAGAAGTGCTTTGGAACATGGGGGTGGAACAGCGATTTGAGATGGATCCAATGTATGTTTATGAAGTGTATGACACTTTTATGGAGTGTATGACATCATAAATGTAAGCTTTGAGTACTGTAGGAAGGCAGTAACCAACCAGCGGCTGCTGATGGAATAAGATGTCCTACCCATACATGAAGACTTACCGGTTAAGAAGCAAATGAATAATATTTTCGCCATCGACACCTCGTTTATTCAATTTCCATAGAGCATAGTGTTCTTTGAACTTGGTCTCCTGCATGTCCAAGCCGTTTACATCGTTGAGGCCAAGTTGCACGCTCTGTAATGAGACGGTCTTCTTAGTGTTCTACTGAGGAGAGATTTGGATTCGACAGTAGGGTCTTATTTTGGACTACTAGGGACGGTTCTGTTTTATGGCGACAACAGACTCTGCAGAAAACGGATCAGAGCTATCCCCTCCATCACGCTACAGGATGGGGAGAGTCAGGGAAACTTGAAGAATCCATAAGAGGGATCTCCACGGGGTATTGCTTCGAGGGAATACCGTTCATAGAGGGACATTAGGTCCTAAATGATATTGGAGAGTCACTTACCACTCCCTTCTTCCATTTCACATAGTCCTGGACTTTAATCAGCTGCGGTTCACGTCCTTCACTGTACAACATCGATGTCATTTTTTCGTCGGCAAACTTCAGTACACCATCTTCACCATCTCTTTCATAGATACTTATGAGTTCTCCACCTGAAAGACTCTCCATCAATCGATAAGCACATCCAATCAATAAACACCCTTCAATCTGGTCAAATGCAAGTGGCAGCTAGTCGACGGGAGACTAGAAGTTTCACCTATTATTTTGTTATTATGTGGCCCTGGCAGTCTCTCTTCTCTTTAGCCTTTCCTGCTCAAGCGATTTTGAGCCTCACCCCNCCCCCCCCCCCCCCCCCCCTATCTAAAGAAACTGTGATTGAACTCAGGTACACGGGACGAATTTCAGCCTGAATGCCACTGCGATACAGCATTCATAATGTTCCTGTCGTATCCGCTGGGCCTACATCTACCAGCCTCAGATCGAATCCAAGCCATGTCAAGAAGCGCCCTGAAGCAGCTGGACTGCTTAGCTCGGACCAGGCCTGTATGATGTACCAGAAACGCTTGACTCTGAAATGAATGGTCCTGTCCTCTTTGACATTCGTATTTCAGGTATTAATGGGTCTCGCTTTTGGTGGGATATGTCCACTACCCTAAGACTGAACCTAATGTCATAGTGTCTCCCTCCCCTGGTACCCTTATTCACTATGTACCCATGTTTGTGCTCGTATTGAAACGGGCGTCCCCCTCGCCTTGGGTAACCAATAGTAACAAGCCGTCACTGCTGTAAGGCGGTGACAATGCGAAATTGAATTCATGAAACTATGACGACATATCTTATTAGCCATATGGAAATGTAAGACTTGACGGAAAAACACTATGGGGCAGCTACTATGAGGGAAGAACTGCTCAATATCGAGATGCGCCACATATTTCACTTTTTCTGGAATGTTGTAAACGATTGACAGTGAGTTAAGGCATTCTAAACTTGTCCGGGCTACTGCTAGTTAAGTTTGTTTATCTTTCCAAACGTCGGTGTAATTCAATGGCCCTACAGGGAGGGAAAGGCTGACTCCTTAGGCTTAGCGGCTCTATTATAAAGGCATCCAGAAGTTTTTGAAGTGGAAACATGTCCTTGTATGAACACCTACCTTTTCTTACGCCAACCCATTTATAAAGGTGATTCTTTTCACGTTCACGATATAGGTTACTCCACTTCTCGTCTGGATCGAAGGCCAACTGAAAAATCGATTTATCGATTTCCAGTCTTTTTCTTGTCAATTGCTCTTTTTTCCCAAATTTTCTAAATTACACTTTCTTCGAAGAAAAATGCTATTGTGTAGCTCAAAAATGCATAGCGAGTATTGAAGAGAACATAAGTGGGAGCATAGAATGATTCAGGGAGTAATGCAAATAAAAAAAAAGCAAGACAAAATTTGAAAACGGCAAAAAATTAAAAGAAAAATGAAAATGAAATGACAAAGATGGAGGCAGATGGAATGAACATGGATGAGAAGACCGGGAGTAAAAGGGATGAGTTAAATCCACTGCTATGTATCGGGCCAGAAAGAAAACATGGGAGGAAATAAGGTGATTACAGGGGAGAATGAAGAAGAAATAGCAGTAAAAGTGAAAGTAGGCAGTTGAAAGGGTAAGCAGTCAATGGAAACCCAGAAGGAGGCGAGAAAGGGTGCAATTTGGAAAACCAGGGTAGGAACTTGTTGAGATGGGTGAATGAAGAATGAAAAGACGACAAGAGGAAAGAATGAGCAAACAAAGTCGACTGAAGGTCAGAGTAAGCGACTCAAACTCAAAAGTAATGTGGAATATATAAAGATGAGCAGGAAACCGTATCATGATAAGGAACAAAGGATTTCTTCAGAGGACCGGACTGACCTGGACTCCGTCGCCTCGTGGCTCAGTTTTGTGCCGGGAGGCTAGCGCTCCCATTCAAATCCACTGCGATCGGATTTTTGTAGCGATTTCGCCCTCACTGAATTTCAAAAGAATTTCAGACAAAATATGGTACAAAAAGGAGTTTGGAAGAGAGACGCGTTTAAGAAAAATCTAGTCCGGAAACGAAAATGAAAACGTTCGAGTTATTGCCATCAAAAAGTGGTGCCTCCGCTAACAATAAGTCGATTATCTAAAGTACTGGACGAACAGCATTAGATGAATAGGGAGTAAAAAGTTTTCTGATGGTACAGGTTGAAGTACATACAACTCTGACGAATGAGAAGGACGAACGTACGAACCATGAAGAGGATGGGCCATGCATTTGTCCTACAAACTGTAGAGGTAACTGAATACGTAAGTGACCTTTAGAATTTACTATTCTCGGTCCCATAATCCTTTTAATAGGTCTTATACTAGCTCTTTCATTTCTTATGGAAGATTATTTGATTCCCTAACCATTTATACTCTATATAAGTCATTTGCACTGCATTCGCATCACGCCAAGAAGTCATACTTATCATACCCATACCCACCGGATACGTGCACCAAAATGTATTAGGTTGATGCATAATTATTGCGGATTTTCTCGCGGCTTCTTTTCTCTGATAAAATTTAACTTTCGAATTCGGGATTTTCGTAGAAATAATCTTCTCGCTTTCCTTAACAGAAGTATGTCTGTAATGTCATCTTCATATNCGCCAAATTATGCTCTATTACTTGGAGAAATGTTGGAAGACGGCCAATCATAACGTGATCTCAACGAGCTTCTCGGAGGTGGAACAGTCAGCCAAAGCCCAATAAGGAATGGAATTTGCTTCTACGGTCGCCTTATTCACCAACAGAAACTCCTATGGATTATCACGTTGATCGCAGGTTGAAAAATTGGTTAACGAACACAACTTTCGACGAAGTGGATAGCTTGATGGCCAACGTTAAGGTGTAATCGCCTCCAAAAATCGAAATTTTTTCGCCTGCGGAATCCAAGCACTTAGCAAATGGGAAGCAGTGCTTGACGTGGTGGATATGTTCTGGAGCAATCATTTGAACATCTCTTTGCTAGATATTTCTATCGTTTCTTCATGTAAAATTTGTTGAAAAAATCCGCAATAATTATGCATCAATCTAATATTATCGATTTTGCGTACTGTTACGTGGTCTGGAAACGAATCCAGTAAAACGAAAAGTGCCGAACCCTATTGTTTACGTTTTCACCTGGCAAATTAATTTAAAAAAGTAAGCGTTGCTCCCGAATGATTGTGGATCATATCTGTGAAAGGAAGGCAAGGGGAAGGGACCTTCGAGCCTTTAAATCTGTTGGAGACCTTTCCTTTATTTCGAGGACCTTTGAACTTGCCTATATTTCTTAACTAGTTCACTTTATCCTGGAAGTCCTTTGTCAAAGCAAAGGCAGTTCCAATTCCCTCAATTGTCTTGTATTCAAGACAGGATGCACCTTATTTTAGCTACGGTATTTTGATGCAGACAAACATCGGAGCTGAAGGGATGCCAGCAGCCCATCGGTCAAGTAGAAATCAAGCGATCCTGTCGAAGACTGGCAGGATTGACTGAGCTGGAAATCGTCCTCTCTTGAAGGCCTTTGTAATGGCCAGATATCAGTCAGAGCTCTGAATGATTTCTAGCCGGAGCCCAGTGAGGAAGATCAAAAGTTGCCAACGATACCGATGGGTGGTAAAGGTGCTACGACGATTCATTTCATTTATCGCGTCTACCTTCTAAACAAACAAAAAAAACAAACAAATAAACCTCACAGTAAGCGATCAACAGAATTTATATTTACTTTTTCAAGCGCTTTCTGCTGTGAGCTTACATTACCCCATTCTCTTCGACTGCTCGAAGAATCAGAAAAGTCAGCCTAACCAGGAAACCGTTGCGCCGTTGCCATAGAATCATGACATTGAGAACCTTCCTGGAATGCTGCACCGCAGAAACCCTTAGCATACCATGCGTGGAACGATTTCAAGGGACAACAGGAAGTCACTACGGGCATGAGGCAACCTAAAATCTCATGAACTACCGTGTTTCTGCTCCTTCAAGAACAACTCCTAATCGAGGAATAATCTGTTTTTGTTTGTGCTACCCCTCCCCGGTCGTAAAGGGTCACTTCCAAAATGCAGTGACTTATAAAATAACGAGAAGATACTCGAAAGATCATTCTGTATTTGGAATCGCAATTCATCACACCCATTACCAACCCCTCTCCCATCCCCATGTCAACAATGTCGCCCACATGCTTTCCATGTTGTTTAATTACACAAATAGACGTGCAAATTAAAAAAAGTGCACATCACGCACATCCACCCCCATGACCGTGTCCCTGCTCATATGAAATGCTACCTCCCTCGTGTGGCAAGGGAATTCAAAATTTTCGACGAGTTTTTCAGTGGCCCACGGTTGGCTCAACTTACTTTAAACGCTTTTTCATAGTTTTTCAGCGCAAATACCCTATTTTTGATCGGCGAAATGTGTGTAGAGCCAACTACGCAAAAACCGTAGTCGCAGTGATTTCCTTCATCCACAAATCTCCATATGGTCATTCGCACAGAAGATTTATTGAATTTTTCGACACCTTGTTACTGTGGACGAAGGTGTAAATGTTGTGCAAACGTATACTGGCTACAGGGCAAGCTCAACAGCCCTGCAATGATACGTAAACATAAATAAAGTATGTGATTGGAATAAGCAAAAACATGCCAACACCTTAGGAAGCTCCGGGCTTTGATCCTTTCACATGAATTTGGGACTTTTTGACCGACGCTGAAGGAATGTAGGGTTCAGTTTGCCAGGGTGAGTGTAGATCCAGTGCTTGAAGCACTTTGAAAAAAATCAGCGCTTTACCTCCACATTTCTACGAAGAGTCACTAAAACCTCGGGAGAAAGCGGCGCATGACGGACTAAGATTTTACAGTGAACAATCAAATTGCCACTTGCATTGTTTCGAGCAAGTATCTGGAGAAAACACAAAGGGGTGTCAAAAAAGCTGAGACAACTAGCAAAGAATCTTGGCAGGCTCTCTGCATGGCAACAGTATTTGCACCACCTACGCTTTCTACATTTGTATGTCCGTACCCTTTGCAGTATTTACGTAGTTGGCTGCTCAAATAAAACGTTACCAATGTTTCCTGAGAGGAAAATGGTATGCTTTGAAGATATCTGTAATCCAAAAGTGTCAGCCTTGAAAAGCCATAACCCTTATATAGAATGGGCATCAGATCGTCCAATGTACACTGATTTCTTCATACTGGCTCTAAGCAGGCGTTAAATTCTCATGAGAAAATCAAAAAAGCAGAAATCTATATTCAGGAACAAAAGAACAAAATATAAAGAATTTTTCCAGATCCCCAGCCAGGGCTTCGGAAGCATATTCTTTTGCTCCGGATCGATTTTAACTTTTTAGCATAAGCCCGTGGTTTAAGGACTACTCTTCTTGTAGGTCGAACACCTCTCGATTATGACGCCGAAGACTTCTGTTACCGCGATGGACCTCGATGCATCTGCCTGCTCAACAATAGACGGGCTGTGCCATCCATCTCTTCAACTTCCACGATTCCTGAGTACCTGCTGCCATGTTCTTCTTCTTCTCCCTAACGNTAATCTCACGGAAACCCAGGGTCTGTTGTTACTATTAGCCGCCTCCATTCCAATCTATCTACAGCATCTTCAGGGGAGACGGGTGTTAGGAACGGTTTTGGGTAATCGATTCGCCGCACGCGGCTGTCGCGGACCATTCATTCGCCGTTATTACAGCTCTAGCGTTCTTCATACAGCTCAATCGATATGCGATCATTATTTTATGCATAATTCTACTATTAGTACTTTTGTTCTTGTATTTCTTACCTACTGCTGCATCCTGCTACATTCCTCCGCGCGCGACGCCCCTCTCACCGCGACGCGACCATTTCGTTCCTAATGCACCGCACCCCATCTTCAGCTGCCACCTTAATTTCGTTCAGGTCCACGCCTAGCCACCGACACAGCCAGGTTTCATTCACTGCTCATTCACTACCTGGTGAACGCACGGGAGACAGAAGGTGCCATCTGAATGTCATAATGACGGAGAGGATGAAAAGGTAGAGCAGCTAAGGGACAGGTAGGATCGCTTCATCAGGAATGTTCCAGTGCGAGTTTGTAGTGCAGGCGCATTCCAGTCTAGGCAGAATCGCAAAAACCTCGTGACAAGCATATCGAGCAAAGTCAGCGAAGCACCTCAGACAATCTTAAAGAACTTGGCTGGGCTCGCTCTATCCCAGACAAGTTTTTACCAGGCCCTTCCTACGCATCACAGAGTTTTCGTGGTCGATATTTTTGCTATGGGAGAGATGTTCCATGTGACTAATACATCTAGAACGTACTATTCTATTTGTGGGCCGCCATGCACTCGCTGTCTGTCCTCAATTGTATGGAACCCATTTTATGTTCCCAATTCAATAATATCAGCTGTTTTATGTGGTCACAATCAACTCAGCAACCGTCCTTCCACCTCTCGGTTTTCAACACCTAAGCTGTCGAAATGCACCTGCTTAAAGGAAAGAACCGTTACCGACTAATTGTTTGGTTCACTAGACCCAATCATCATACATACAATCGGGTTGGCATTGAGGAGGAAGGTTAGAGAAGGAAAGGAATGGGGGTCGTACCAACGAAAAACAGCGCTGAGCAGGACTTGTCGCATGTTCCAAACATCGATCCATTTTAATCAGGCCAGAAAAAAACCTCTCAAATTGTCATTTAAAGCAATCAGGAATGTGAGAGCAG
>UZAF01016768.1:15101-27580 GCA_900617895.1 Haemonchus placei
TCCAATCTTTCTCTAAGTAGTAAAGCCTAATTTCGCGAATATGCGGATGGTTTTTTGAGTATATTCTTGTAGAGGAAATCAAGTAGATCATTTCTAGAAAAAACCCTTACTCAATATCCAAATTCCATCGAGAGAAAAAAAGCCGCGAAAAAATCCGCAATAATTGTGCATCAACCTAATACTTATTCTGCCTGCTCGATATTTGCTTCAGTCCGGAAGTTACATCACCTCTTTGCAAGTAGCTGGGGATGTGGCTGTTGAGGTGACCAAAGCATGGAGAGCGCAAATGGCCGTCCCTGCTTCCTTCATTATACACTATCTGTTCCGTCTTTATATCGAAGATCGGTCTTAAAAGTGCTGAAGTTACGCCAGACATGGTAGGTCGTCTTGCCATATACTGCTTCAACCAGAGTTCCTGCTTTTCTGTCTGTCACGCCCTGCTTCATCTTGCAACCCTGAAAATCAGTTGGTGATTGCCTGCAACTTAAGCTGCTCCTTGTTGACCTCTGAGTTCGAGGATATCCCGAGAGAGAGCTCCTGCGAAACATTGAACTCCTGTCATCGTGAGACTATCGTAAACACAGTTGTCGAGCTTCCCACAAACGATGTCACTGATTTAATCGCCCCGTAATCTTGCAAATGAGTGAAGTAATCTCACTGAAGACTGTTCTGGCTCCGTTTCTAGAGCCTACCCACTCTATTTAGGCGTGTAGAAATCTTGTCTGGCACGTAGTAATAAAAAGTCCGTTCTGCTGTAGTTTGCAGCTTTTCTTTTCTAGCGGTAAGGAATTTCCCTGCAAGCTTGAATAGAGACGACAAGCTCGATTAGATCACCACCTTTTAGAGGGAACTTCGAATAACTTCGCTCTCCTTGCCAACCTTATCTTCAGCCGTTCTTCCTTCTTCCCAGTTACTGAGAAGCTGGCGAAACAGGGCAAATGGAGGGACTGGGATGAGATCCAGCCCTAATCGCGTCGGATCTCAGATCGAGGTGAAAGCCGTATTGTGACACTTTTTCGAAGTGCTAGTCGATTCATGGTCGGCTCTCGACATTGTGGCGCTCGGTTCTCTGCCTAAATACCTGAAGACAGGCTTGACATTAAAATAGCCATTTACGTCATTAAAGAGGGTGTGATCTTCTAGTGAAACTTCCCGGTTCCAAGTATGACTTCCCAATTTTATGAATGGAGTGGGGCCACACTTTTCAACCAAAAACGTCCGATTCAAGTGATTAGGTTCTCGTACGAATGACCCAGTGCGTGTTGGCGAGGGCATCCTCACCGCAGACGCCTCCGATTTAGTAGTTCCAAAGTACGTGGTTGTTCCAGTCTCGTGAACGGCTTCAGGCCAGCGATGCCTTCTCGCCTCCGTCAGTCCATGACGTCGTAATTGTTCTTCTCAAATTCCATCCTCAGATCTTCCATATAAGCTTCCAATGCGAGCCTTAATTTCCGAAGTCTACGCTATATCACTCCTTTGTCGGTATCTAGCACCTTTCCCCAATCAGCCTTACATCTTGCCGATGTCCTTCCAAGGTAGTTCTGGGCTTATTTTGTTCAAACGTTTCAAAGTCTGAAACAGATAGATCGATGATGAGCCTCGATCTGGACAATCGACTACAGTATCATGAGATCTCCAAAATTGTTAAGTGCATATAAGCGTCATTTTATAGTGCTCCTAAAAAACTTCGAGAACATTCCAGAAACAATCTGGAATATGCGAACTTGTGATATTTTTCCGAACCCTCCACTATTAAATACCAGTGAGTAGATTGCCAGCTGTGGCGTGGGAGCTGCGTATACACGAGGTACTTCGACATTCTGTTACGGCGTGAACAGGCGAGATTTTTTAATAAAGGCCTCAACCACCTCTCACGCACTTTCCAACTTTTCGTTCGCATGCAAGCTTTTAGCTGAACAGCCATAGACGATTCTAAGCATTCAGGCACGCAAAAAAGGGAACCCATCTGGTCAATCCGCCAACGTCCCAGGACAAGTTCATAGCGGCGTCTGGGCTGGGTCCCACCCCCATTGAACGCATGGGGTCGCACCAAATCTCCCCTCTAGGCGCCTACTCGTTGAAGATATGCAGAGAGGGGGAAGCTAAGTCAGCAAGATTCGTGGAGTTAATCCTCACCTAAGTAGAGATAGTACTAACTCACCATCCCCGAAATACTCCTCCTACGATCTGACGATCCGAACTGTATCGTGACGGATGGTGAAATGCTGCACTGAATCTTTTTTCTGTGTGATTTGATGGTGTGTCCTTGGTATGCTTCTAAAAATGAGGAGTTCCATTGAAAATACCTCTCTGGAACGTTTGCAATTTGATTTTGATGCAGGTGGTCGGTGTTCTATGTATTACGCGAAATTCCTTTCAAATTAATAAGGGTGGCAATTGAAAATCTGTTAGACAATCGAGGTAATGCATTTCTCGTGTCTGTGGATGTTTGGTGGTTGTGCGTGAGAAAATGTTCAGGTGTCTGTTGAATTCGAGAAACAACTAGGCGAGGAAAGTACAGAGATTCCCAATTTGCCCAGTGATTTCCTTTCTGGAAATTTTCAAGCATATTGGTGTTGTTTGAAACTCGATCTTTCTTTCGGCGTTACATGGCTGTGTAGCTTCTGTGCTCGTTCCTCCAAGTTGGAGTTAGCCGGGTATGTTCGATGTGATAGTAGGTTGTTTGTCACGTAAATAATTACGGTATCGCTCCATAAATCCAGAACGTCATAACTCGGCTCAAACGAATTTCCGTTAATCAAGGTAAGCACCATCTAGAATCCGATCAGATTGCCAACGTCGGGTAGTGAATTGGTGCCGTCGTATTAAAAGCTAGGATTACGGGAATCGATAGACTGTGGAAGGGTTCTTTCGATATTTTGCATATTTTGGTTCAGATGCTGACTTAGATGTTCCTTAAGGACCCGGAAATATATAATGGTCCGAAGGGGACAGGCCGAACAGAGTGGAAGGGACATAACCTTTGTATTCGATTTTCACGGGGGTGGAGGTCCATTATTATTTTTATGAGCCGATTTATTTCGACGGGGCAAATTTTTCGCAATTTCTAATGCATTACGTCCAATTTGCGGGAGTACGATTCGGTCAGATATTTTGCCCTAAACTTAGCATGCCTGGTGGGATTTACGGGAATCGATGGGACCATCAGACACACAATATTGTCTTTTTTGGACGAATGTTTAACTTTGGGAAGATTGCCTAGTAGGGTGTGCTTGTCCATCCAAGCACATCCACGTCTTCTGTTAGCGTACAATCACCCCTTCTTGTCGACCGCTCTTATACTATCGTGAAAAGGCTTTTTGGCTTAGAATCAATTTACAACAAGTGACATGACGGGCGAGTTGCTGCCCCTCCGCCAATTCTTTTGGCACCACTTATGCATTTGCTTGCCCTTTCTAATTTAATCCAAATGCTTTCCTGAATGTATGATGTACTTCCTACGGGTGTGCTGTGAAGATGTGCTTCGAAAAGTTTCTGAATTCACCGGTTCTGCCGTTGATCATGTTGGAGATCCGGGCTCTGCTGCAATTATAAGTTGGACAGCTCAGAGAGTGTTAGAGGTAAAGTGAAAGGTCTATTTGCGCATAGCACCCTTAAGTGTTCTGGATGCTAAGGGTGATTTTTGGCAGAGTCCAGCGCCACGGATTGAGCCTATCAAAAAGAAGTGCATCTATTTACTTAAAAGATTTAGAACCGCAGTTCACACAGAATGGTATGCATTGTGCTCCAAATACTGAAGGCACCCCCCTCAAGAGTGGCTGTTATGGAAACGTTGAGTAGTGTTACTTTTGTTAGAATATCTAAAAACAGTGAAGAATTTGAGTTTGATATGAGTTATGGCGAAATAGGTTCATGGTGATTTCTATTTGAACAGTACTGTATATATGTAAGTATAAATACGCATTTACGTGCTGGTCCCTGACTCATTCATTTGGCGAGGCGGAAAGGCTCTTCCAAGTATCTTGGTATGAGGAGTCGTGCAAAGACGTTCTCTGTTACTGCTAAACTAGTTGGTAAACCTTAGACGAAAGGGGACTTGATTGTGCATGCTAAATTTGGAAGCATTTTAGAAAGCAAGGATGTTCCGAAGGAAACGTGCGAATCAGGTTCTCAAATAGATCGACAGATAAAGTAACGCACAAAGTACCTTCCGTTTAAAACATAATGGTGCAGCATTTGCATTGAACCAGCTTCCGATTTCTATTTTAGCACTTTTTGCGATCTACCCATACGTAAAATTCTTTATAATTTGACACGAAGAGAAATATCTTTGATACCAATCATCTGAAAACATCTAATATGTGGTGGTCCGTGGTAAATTTGTAAATCCGCATAAAAAAATTGCCTAGAGAGTACAAAAGGGCTCTCACCATTTTTATTGCCTTCCACTTACCAGTTTTCTCAGCCAAGGTATGTTCAGTAACGGGAATACGTATCCTGTAATGTGAGTGGTGGGCTTAGATGTCAGGTATGAACCCTGTTGTGGAAAATCGTCCATGCACATGAAGAGACGGCATTTGGCGTTAGGTCAACGCGTGAAACGTTACATCGGCATCTCACCTTCATTGAACCTTTTGGTGATAGGTTATATTCTTCAGCTTTAGTGCATATCGGTATGAAAGGTAATGACCACCTGTGCTGTAATTATTCAGCCACGCAATCTTCGCAATTTGAGTTTGGGGAAGGCATCAAAATCTAAACTCATTCGTAAACCTTCTTGAGTAACCTTCAGACACGTTGTGTTTGCTAAATGAAGGTCAAAATAATTGAAATAAGTTGACTCAAGCGGATGCGCATCCCTCAGACGGGATTGGTTAACGCCAAAAACTTTAGGCGTTTATGTATCTATTTGTATCGATCAGCACTGAATAATTAGTAATCCCTGGGTTAGTGTATAGGCTTTTGAGAAGGAGCGCCTTCATGATAAGACTTAATCTCTCTACCAGCAACACGATATGAAAAACATTCCTATGCGCAATGAGCTCTACCTTATCCGCCCATTCACGCTCTCGGCATTGTATCTATTCTTTTCATCTGAAAACTAGTCGTGTGGGAAAAATTATGTTATCATCATGCACTCCCTTCATGGTCGTTATGGGTTGAGATGATGCTTCAACGTTAAATTCCAGCTCCGTCGCCATGTTCGCCGTCTCGTCTTCATCCTCAGCTGTCGTTTAGTTCTGTCGTCAGTGCGACTATGAAGAATCAATCTCAACAAAACACCAGTGAGTTCACTTCATTGTTCTTTTGTTGCGCGGTCTGCCTGCCCAGAGACGGGGGAAAATAATTGCGATGTCCAAGTTCAGTAGGAGTCTGGATTGTGTGTGCCGCAATACTTATGGTGTGAGTTAAAAAATACGTAAAGTGATAAAGACCGACCCAGACGTGCAGCTTACTTTGGACGAGTTTCCAGCAGTCCCGCGGATGGAAAGGAAACTGTCCGCGGTGCATTTTTGTTCGATATGGGCAGGAACAAAATCATGATTCGGTGTCTAGAAGGATCTTGTCGAAGAGAACTAGTCAGAGTTAAAAGTTTGGCTTGGGCAATCTATTCTACAACATTCGGAAAGCATCAGCCAAAAAGGAGTGTCGTTGCGTTTTTTGTTTAGGTGCAAGGCACAGGTCAAGCCCAGCAGTTCTCTTCTCCCATTAATTTATAAAGTCCAACAGCTGTCAGCTGGGTAGGTAACTAATAGCTGTAGGTATTGAGATCAGCCGTCATTGCCTCGTCACATGCAAATTGTCGAGAAAGCTCTCGTATTCTCCTTCCAGCAATTCTGCTTTTTCCTAATCCGC
This sequence comes from Haemonchus placei, assembly GCA_900617895.1. Lineage (NCBI taxonomy): Eukaryota > Metazoa > Nematoda > Chromadorea > Rhabditida > Trichostrongylidae > Haemonchus > Haemonchus placei. The sequence continues at coordinate 20,919 of UZAF01016768.1, forward strand.
TTTTATTAACCGATAGAAACCTGTCGTTTCAAGCATTTCTTTGTATGGCTAGCCGAGCTAAGCGGGGTGTCACCTACATGGGGCTCGACACTAGCTTGTCAGTTCAATAGGAGGTCTTCATTTTTTGCACGTCCATAGCACATGCAGTGGAAGAGACCGGACAACAGTTGGACGGACAGCAATCAATCAGGGCCGATGTAGGGAACATAAAATAACAATTCGTGTATCAAGTAAGAAGTCGTGACAGAACTGAGATGTCCTGGACAAGGAGGGGCTCTCGAACTAAACAACTTTTGAACCCCCTTTATCTGACGTGAAGGGGCAGGGCAAGATGTTTTTGATCTGGACCACTTTGGGTCCTTTTTTTGACTGTGCACTTACAGCATCGATTGCCTTTCGAACTATACATTTGCGTTACCTAGGGTTGTGACAGTTCTATGAACTTCCATATCATGAGCAAGTCCTTTGCAAAGCACATCGAAATTGTAAACCAATTTGGAGCTTGTACGTATAGGTAAAGCATAAGAATTTTTTTTGCATCGATAAATCCCAGTTCTGGAATAACCCCCCCCCCCCTCGCCCCNCCCCCCCCCCTCGCCCCATTTTACTAACATCCGTATTCGTAGTGACGTAGTATTAGGCCTACAAAGTGATTCGCAGTGGCCAGCCTATGCCCAAGTCAGTATTCATATCCTCACAGTTGAGCCTGGCAACATTGAACCGGTTCCGTAGGGATGGAAGGTCTAGTTGGTCTGGACGAACATCGATCCGGACTTTGAATGCTTGGAACAAGCGTGGAACCTTTACCTCTACCCACTTCCGCTTCGTTAGATATGAAAAGATATCAAACAAAAAGGGCGATAAAATGTGTTTTTCAGGATCAACCTGGGCGCTTTTCAACTGTGAGAAGGGCTTTGTCTATGGGAACTTGCAATATCCTTTCAAAAATTCTTCCATCCACCTATTATTCTTTTGAGCACACCGATACGCCTTGGCTTCAAGAGTAATTTCGAATGTGAGACTCTTCTGAAAGCTTTGGGAAAGTCAAATTATAGCTCACTCACTCTATCCAAAATTTCAAATACGATTTCCGATAATTTATCGTCGCGAGCATTTGAGCTACAGTAGAACGACATTTGCGAAACCCATTTGTCATCGGGTTGTATATTATCTCCCTCCAAATGCCGAACAAGAGTATTTCTGAGAACTTTCTCAGAAACTCGGCCAAATATTGTTGTGCTGACTGGTCTGTAGTTAGCAGACTCCGAGTGCGGTACCATTTTAGTGTGGACCATGCATAAACCTACTTATTTCTGTGGAACAACTTCAATTCAAAAGGGCTCATGTTAGAGATACACGGCAGTGTGGAGGCGATGGAAGGAATGACTTCTTCATCGAATCCATAAGGGAACCTTATAGTGGTAGAGGGGAGTAAGATTTCTAATTGGCAAATAAGGTTGGAATATCTTGCTCATTTAGTCATAGAGAATCAGTTTTGTCTGAAAACGAACCGATCAAGACGTTTTTTCATCACTAGCGTTAACGTGACGCATGAAAATTTTCTCAGATTTATCCGCCAGTCATTTTCCCAAACGAGCGTTTTCCTAATGGAAATGCTGATGCGATATGTGTATACTCTTTTTCAAGCATTGCCATTTCAAGCTAGCCGATCTTATTTTCCGTTTGCTTTCGTTGAAACGCGATTCTAAAGTCCTAGAGCGTGGCGATGACACAGTTGAACTTTTTTCCGTGCTCTAAACATCACTTCTATTAAACACTGTGCAAATCAAAATACAACTGAGACATTTGTTCTTTTATCGAGGTGTCAGATAGAGTCGTAGGCTTCCTTTATGCCACTGCGCTTTCTTGTGGTAACTCATTTCGGATAAGAGTTCCTACAGTCCGCTTGTTCCTCGTCACCTGTCAAACGATAGTCCTGGGTTGCGCATTTGATCGTGAGAGTGGTCAATGTGTGATACATATTGCACTTTTGAGCGGATCCTACCTCTTCCTGAAGCACGATCGCGATAGAAACTTCCAAGAAGTTCTTCAGGAATCTCCTTATCACTAGAAACTTCTTGTTTTAGAGGTCCTATAAGAGGACTGCGGTATCATCTCTTTATACATCCTTCTTGATGTTGTTGATGCGGAGTATTTTCCGTTCAATGGCTCCTTCCTGTTGTTGGTGACAGGCAGTCTTCAAATTGAAGCTGCGGGTAGATTGCTCACTCAGGTGATGCAAGACGAGCACAGGCATCGAGCCTGCTTTCAAAGCAGACAAATCGATTCGCGCTTTTCTCTGGCAATATGGATTTCATTCTAATTTCTGTCATGAAGCCTCGCAAAGTCGCACTTTACCTCCAGGTATCAAATTCAGTGCCAATATCATATTTACATAAATTAGTGGGAAGCTGCCTGTCTAGCGGTCAAATTACGGCCATCTAGCAAAGTATGTAGGACCTTTTGAAGGATTGCAGGGAGATGTCCTAACACAGTTTGTCATGATTTATCTATTGATTGACTACTAGCAGTAAGGAAGGGATCGAATAAACCGTGTAATCCCCATAGATCTCAAAATCCACAAAGATCGACGAACTGATAGTTCTAATAGGCTCTACCTTCTTCTTTGTGAAGTTCGTTTCAGACTCTGCAATGCGATGTTTATCAACTTCAGCTCCTATGACGGCTTCACAACGAAAAGAGCTCTGGGGTGCTGCTTTGCACCATTCTTTCGAGAAGAAACCCTCCATAGCCTCATCTGATTCTCTGTACAACTCTTGCACCGATTTGGAAGCCGAGGTAGGTTCATGTTCATGCTCCATTTATCTAATTTTACTTAATCCAATCATTTGTTTCATAACACCTTCGACTGGCAGATGTTTTCGATCATCCTTGAGTAAACACGAGTAATTATCGATATGAATATTGATTCCATCTTTTATAATTTCACAGAAACTAGTCCAGCCTTGGTCAGAGGCCATGACAGTGGTCTAAAGCTGTTTTTTCCAAAGTAGGTACTGTATGTTAGTCTTCCGGAATGCCCCGTGTTGTTTCGCTTTTTCTTCGGCAAGGAATTCGATCGCAATCCAAACAAAAAACTGCCCCTTAATTGCTAGCTGTTTTTGGTTGTTATCGTTGTTGTTGTGGTGGATTCAAAATATGTATTCCCTTTTAATAATTGTATGGCCACCTGTCTTGGGAGGACATTCGCTTTGCGACCGTTTGTTCAGGCGTAACTGAAATCTGAAGTGTTCGCTCAGGCGTGGCTGAAATCTGTAGAGATTTCTACTCAATTTTTCGGTTGTTGCTTACAGAGGGGTTGTGCTTGCGCATCCAATTGGGCATCTCATCTGTATGTGCTGGAAATCCATGGGAAACGTTCCACTAGGGATTCTGTGGAGCGTTTGGACCTCGATGCTCTAATGGTTTTGAGCACAGTGCACAAAAAGCCCAGATGAGTGCTCCGGTTCTGTTTGAGACGTATAACTCAGCTTACCTGCTCTATAACAGTAGGGTTTCTAATCTATGTTCGGACTATTGTGTATCCAGTTTTTTCTCTTTGAGTTACTGACCAAACTCCCACTCCCGCGCCCACTACTAGATGACAGTCGCCCAGGCGATGATTTTCCAGTATTGAAATGATCGAAATGCACTTTCAAGTCAGCAGAATTCGATAGGAATCTCGACTGCACTCTCATTTTTCCGCATGATTACTTTCCCACTATCCCTAATCGTGGCTATGCACGCAAGTGCATGTAGTCGTGCGGTGGTTATAAATGCCGACCAGCCGGCTATTATATGATGTAGTTCTTGGCGAGAAATCATTGTGTAGATGCTCAATTCGAAGTTTTACTAGCATTGGAGAGTGGGGGAAGCTAGTCAGGAGTAAATGCCACCGAAATTATGTTGGAGCTCGAACTTGGTTCGAGCCGTTCCTCTGAAGAAATGGCACATTCAAAAGCAGTCGCGATCCCCCGGATCAAGAGAGGCAGTGAAGTGCGTGGCTTAGCTTAGGAGAGGTGCACGTCGATTTATGGTGGTTTTATACAACTGTCCTACCTCCCGTAGCTCGCTTTTGCTTTCTGTCGTCATAATCATGGCATGAATCAGGCCTTTCGGGTGCGTTTAACCATGTGCTGGCAGTGTTTGCTGCTGTTAGGGGCCACTTCGGAGATATGCGTAGCGCGCTTGCTGTTTTCCCGTGATATGTTGTTGCACATGCCGTATATGCATGGAAATTGCTTGAACGCTCAGTTCTTGAATAACAGATTGGCTCGAAGCTAGCGGTGGCAGTTCGGTCCGAAAAGGCGTTCGAAATTGCCCTTGGCAAGATTGTTTTGGAAAGCAATCCGTTACACTCGGTTGGGCGTACACACCATCGTGGCTTCCAATGAGCCAACCCCTTCATTTTCTTCCTCCTTATTTTACTATGTCCCTCCCAGCCTTTTCTCTTTGTCCAAAATGGCACTATTCGATAGCTTTTGAACAAGAGCTCGAAACCTTTCCTTCACGATTTGCTGCTTTGTTATTATGCTGGTATGCGTGGACGTTTGAAGGGAGGGGAGGGGTATTCTTTAGTTGAACGCGTGTGCTTTACACCTGTCGGCATGGCAATCAAGCTCAGATCCGGAAACGCATTGTTCGGAGTAACTCTTTCCGCGTTTGCCAAATTATGAGCTACGAATACCATGGAAAAGAACCTGGTTGGAATGCTGCACGTCTTAGAATTCATTGGTGTTTTTTCACGAATCGAATCTACTCTTTTGATTTTCAACTGTTTCTTGGTTACCCTCCTTTCTAGTTTAAAACAACTTCATTTCTCTGATGCAACACTTGAAAGTAGCCAATTTCTCTTGCTGTACGAAATCCTTGCGTGTTTGCAGCTTTTTCCTGACACCTCTCTCAATCCACTACGGCATTTCCTTCTCCTGAGATTCATCTATCTCAGATGTTTTCGAATCGTCATCGAAATTGATAGATGGGCGGAAATACGTGCTATAAACAACTGTGCATGTGCCAGTTTCATCAAGATACTTTCATTCGGATGAGGCAGTCCCTTTGGTTCCGCTGTTCACTGCTCGAGCAGAATGTTAGTACACCCGTACCCCTTGGGAACTTTTTTTCCATTGATGATTATGTGTCCTAGCACTGATGTAGATCCTCAGTCATTCGTTATTTATCTGATTTTTCATCCCTCTAATCGCCACCACTCACTTCTTTTCTTCCTCTTTCTGTTTCGATAGAATACGTCGGATGTTCGCTCACCTTAATTCGATTCGCTGCACTCTTTCTCATCTGAAACATCATCGACGGTGTGACGAGATTTCTTAGCCATCCGCATTGCCTTACCAGCGACGTCCACGCTGTTTATACTTCGAAATGTATGAAAGCATTGGAATTCATGCATAGTGGAGGGAGGAAGGGATTCTCCTCACTTTGACTCCCAATTTTCTGGAACAGCACTCGTACGAAGCGAAGTCAACATCGCTAGGCTGCTTCAATGATGTCCTGCTCCTGAACGGCTCTTTCATCTTTCTTGGTTCAGTCAGGAGGAGACCGACCGAAGCATTCTCATCTTTTTCCATTCGTTGGTATTCCGTCGTGAAAAAATGAATGGATTTAAAAAGAGTGAAACGATTATTGATCGCTCCTTTCAAATCCATCGATCGTTCAAGCGCTGTAATGGTCAACATGGACATGATCCTTGATCATAGCAGCAACCTGGACAACCTCGTTCTCATCGTTTAGTCGGTTACCATGTTGCTGAAGGGGAAATAGGTTTGGGTTTTAGGACGGTTTTCATAGGAACACATTTCACCTGCTACTCAGTTCGTTTGTCACGCGACTAATTCTAAGCTAAGACCCTCTCAGTGCCTCGATCGCCTGCACAATTTGGCGTAATCTTTGAGATACCTATGTAAAATTTTATCATTGACATCAGAACATAATTTCTCCCAAGTTTCGTCTCCGGAAATGGTCCGCAGAAAACGTTAAAAGCACAACGCGTTTTTTGTTCTGCTCCCTCGTCATGCACTATTGGCCTTTTTTAGTGTTCCAGGTGGGTTAACGCCCGCTAAAGCGTGCACGACGGCAAATTGATGGTTTTCATCATTTGTTATTAGGGATGACGATGAAATTCGAAACTTCATGACCGTTTTCGCTCCCTCAAAAGCTGATGGTTTCAGTGGAAATCACAAAATTAGCCGTTCTCCCTGAATTTCCCTTCCAAAGTTTCTGCGTGTTTATGTCGTAATTGCTTAGCTTCTGCAAAAATCCGCTTTTCTTTTACTGGCCAGTGGGTCTCGGAACCTTACTTCATCTTCGATTATAGTTTTGAACAACTTTCAGAGCAGTTTGGCCTCCCATCTTTCGCTAGATTTGGCCTACTATCACTTCAACAGTCAAACTGCTCGAAACCGTTTTTGGAATTTTCGGCTTGCATATTTTGTTTTATGTCTCATCTACAATAAGGATTTGATCCCTGTATCTGTTCTAATTTCCATGAAATGAATCCTTCCCCAAAGTTTAGTGCCCTTGAGATCTGTAATACGGATTCGTAGTTGCCCGTATAGCTAGGTCTTTATGAATATTAGGAGTCTTCTGTCCTTCCATTCCATATCCTCTTTTTTTTCAAGGCTGAATGAGTTCTGAAGAGGAGTGCA
>UZAF01016768.1:28004-65450 GCA_900617895.1 Haemonchus placei
CCCCCCCCCCCCCCCCACCTAATCTTTATTCGTTTTTTACTTTAACTTTAGAATGTTTTTAAGCATACCGAATTGGAGATTTTCGGTCATTGTTCCTCTTTCCTTGTCGCGGCCCACCCCCTACTTTCGAGTGAGTTATCCTTTTCCTTTCATTTCGGTTTATCCAATTGGACAGGAGCTCCTCACTGCTGGGCGTATTTCCAGTTGTTTAAGAAAGTGGATGTACTGCTTGTCCGACATCGCCCAGTCTTTAATTTTCGCTGCTTCTACAAGGCTGCTTAACATTCCCATTGACAAGCGTGCTTGGCAACAGTCAGCAGCGGATTTTCTAGAAGGAGTTTTGGTCTTTTTGCTTCCATTCGTGCCTCAGTTATCTGCAAAACAAGTCTAAACCTCACTAACTTCGCCTTTGGATAACGGTCAAAGTAGTAGAACGAAGAAATGCATGCCGATTAGTAATGGATGGCATTCTCAAGGGGACCCATTCTCCAAAGTGCTTTCAAGGACGATTCGTCTCAAATGGAAAAACAGTCGGAATCTCAACTACATCACAGCATTCTCTACTGCTAATGTGGGCTCTCACGTTTCCTTTTTTGAAAAATCTGAATTATCATGCCATTTCGAATGGAAGTCAGACATTAAATCGTTTTGCTTTTGTCTGACGAGGTGCCTTATTTGTGAAAGAAGCCATGGGGTTCAGAAGTACACTTTATTGTTCAAGTTCCATTCATCTGTCTTGCAATCATCGTTCGTTACAATAGCAGTAGAAGCTTATCCAGCTTAATCGTTCGAATGATTGTGTAGTTGTGACGGATTGCCACCCGTTAAGACATAGCCTCTGTTCCATGATGAAGTACTTCCCACGCGGTTTTCTGGGTTTCTGGGAATTGCTACATTCACAACTATTCCACTTCGTTTCTTCGCATAAAAGCTCATCAGTCTAGCGGAAGGCTTTTTCTTCTGACAGCGCCGTGGACAAATCCGACACACCACAGAGCTGCTTGCAACGGGCTGGTTCCATTCCCATTCGTCTTCAAATTTTTTTTGGATTTTCTTCTGGAACATATTTGCTCGCTGCAGTAGAGCATTGTCTGAGTGTACTGGTTCAGTGAATTTGAATAATGTCGCATTCCGTCATCTCAGTCTCGTAGTCTCGCATTTTTCCTTGTTTTGATACAATTTCCGATAATCCTTACCCATGACGTCGTAGGATTAATCGCGATGCCAACTCCTTTGCTTCGACAGATGTATAGCCTCGATGAGCGCGGGAGTGTAAGTTTTAGCTACTACCTTCACTTAATGACCGCTCTTTGAGGTAGAAGTTTCAGTTTTAGAAAATGGTCCAAAGTAAGAAAGTGCCCGGAACAGTCTAGAAATGGGCAGAGAATGAAGTTCACAATGGCTCCGCTTCTCCTTTCCCATTCATTGTGAGCCTATGGTGAAGGGTAGAGAAGCTTTTGTGTGGAGAAACAGTTTCCTAGAAGTGTTCCACGTTTATCTTAGCGGAAAATGTGCCTGTAAAAAAGGCTTCCTCGAATTTGCCCTTTCCAGGGAAGGAGTTTAACCATAATCTATGTGAGTATCTTGTTGCAGCGCCCCAGCGTTCACGAGAACTTGGTCCTTTTCACCAACCTATTTTTGTGGGGAAGGCCTAGGTTTCGTATTGTAGCTCTGGGTCGAAAAAATTTATCCGGATGGGAATTGATACATAGTAGGAACTGTTTTGTATGTAATCCAGAACAAAGAGATTGAGGGCGACAAGCCCTCTCATAACATGATGAATACTGTTCGATTGCATACTAATTTTATAATCTTTGATAGCTATTGTTTGGCCGTAGACCGATCTAGGCGTACTGATACTTTTTCAGAAAAAAAAANAAAAAAAAAGAAAAATTCCAGCAAAATTCCGTATTATTGATGAATTTTCGAGGGACATTGATAAAATAGTTCATCCGAACAAAAGCATATAGGGAAAGTCTACGAGAAAGGGATGATAATTTAATAAAGGATGAATAAGTGTAATGAAGTCATCAGAAATTTCTAGAAATTATCAATTAGGTTTCACTCCTAATGCAACGTTTTTCAGTTTCGTCAGCAACGAAAACGCCGAGCCGGAATATCAGGTGAGTCAGCCGTAATTCTATAAAGAAATCATGTCCTTTTTGCGTGTAACGATGCTTATACTTTAACTTCAATCACATTTTTACCATAATACGATCTATCTCTTTCAAATTGAAGCCTTCCCTCTTCTCACACCATTCGCGTTTTGTAGCATATGTTATACCAGTCGGGACGGGTCGCCCGGCTTACGCCGGGCCTCATTCCTTACTTTTACCAAGTAGTTAGAAAGTGCTATTAGGTGGAGAGGCATTGCTCTTATCCAACACTGAGGACTAAAGTGCAGAAGAGGGGTAGCCGACCTGACCTGTACTTAGAAACGGTTCTAGATGAAAAAATATGGTTACAAGGCAAGCTTCAGTAGGGAAGGAGTGGCGGGGTGAGGGTGAGATGATTACCTCGTGCAAAAAGCTAGGATGGGGTATTCTACCGACTCACTCACCCGGTACTTCTAAAGATAAGATCAAAAAACTGTATGTTCTCGGCTAAAAAACGTTAATGAGCATAATTATGGGCTATCCTCCTTATGTTGAAATCATTTTGAAAAAAAGCAGAGTTCTCCCAACTATGTTATCACCTCTGATCTTTGTAAAGGCATATATGGCTCGATGCCAGTACAGATTGGAATTAGACCAGTGGAAACGTCCTTCCAGGAACGAGAGACTTAACACATAATTAATTTTATTCGGAACTTTTTAGAAGAAATCCAGCCGGTGAACCGGCGGTTATCCTACTGCGTTTTGATATCCCGTGTGATCGCATCGATTATCAACCACTACTACCACTTCAGAATCGGATCCTCGTGATCCTTGTTTCTGGGGTATAGGTAGTCGATCGTTGGATGGACGATGAAGCTGTAGACACGAGATTCACTCCTGCCCATGCAAACTTCTTGAACCTTCACCTTGACACATCTATAACCAGAAGATTTTTCCTTTCCGCGAAAGGAGGACGATTTTAACAGCAGATTCATTTAATCTGCTCATATATAAAGTCTCCGGGGCGTAGCTCGTGACGGGAATGGCAACAGAAGTGAGCGCGAAGTCAGATGTTCTTTGTTTCTTCCTTCGTTTCTCAATGTTCCTGATGCCCCTCTCTTCCTTCACTCAGATCGGCCGAGATCCAAATGTACCTACGCTGAATAATAAATCTTTCGAAATCATCTTATTATTTTGATGAACCTACTGCTATAACAACAAGAAGAGGTATCAGCGAGTACGTTGGTGTAGGGTCAAAAATGTTCATTTAGCTTCAATTTTGGGTATCCAGTGGTATTAAAAGAGTATCGGCTATAATAATTAGGCCGGTCCTGGAGGGTGGCTTCTCCTGTGGTCCCGGTCGTGCAGTACCTTCGTGGGTTGCTCCCATCACATCGCTTCCTGTACTAGACAAGTTCACCAAGGCACCATCAATGAATTACTTTAATTTCTCTCGATCTACAAAGCAACCTGGAGCCTCGCACCATACTTAAATATGATCATATTTGAGGCATCGCCACCGGTGGCTCCGTCCTGGGAGGTCGATCGAATCAGTCATCATTTGATTCCAACACAGATGTAGCCCAAGTAAGAGTTCTGCTTACATAGCACCTACATGAGTGGTTATGTGTAGCTGTATTTCAGATTTCAATGAACTGGATGCGAATGAATGGCCTTGCCCAAGGTGGATTCCGGCAACTGCTCACAGGAAACCCTGCGGTAGCCAAGGTACGTTCGATGTTTTTCATAAAGAAAGTTCATAGATGTCTTAGCGATTCAATTTCCAAGAATTCGGCGCTGTCAGCATAAACGGAATTGAATAGCTCTCTAACTGCCATACTTTTCCATTCACTGGAGTAGTTGACAAGTTGAGTGGAAATTTCCTGCATGAAAACGATGCTTAATCGTTGTCATATACTTTTTCAATTGTGGGCATTGAGTGGGGCTTTTGCCTGAGTTCTTCCGAAGGCGCTTCGCATATATTTTGCATATTAATGAGTATTGAGCTCGACAGGGCAAAGCTTGAATGTAGTCTGAATATTCCGAGTCGTCCAGAAACATTCAACACGGGAATCGTTCGTAACCCAGCATTTTCTAATCATTCGTTAGTGTTTCCGCAGCAGACATGCAAGGGTCTTCAACTGCGGTTACGTGGAGGTATAAAGATGTTGAATGAAAGCCATGAACGAATTCAGCTGGTCCCCACCCCGAACAACCATTGGAAAAGATTCGATTACGGTAGGAAACGTTGCATAATGTCAGGTCGTCAACTATGCAAAGCCATTCTATCGGAACAGGACGTAGTGCTGAAGCGGTGAAGAGAACGTCGATAGGCATCGGTCGTATAACTGTTCCCCACAAGGAGCTGGAGCTGTTGTTATCAGATTGCAACAGCCGAATCTACCTCTATTTAGAGTCCCTTATTCGTTCCTCCACTAGTTGCTATTGGAAGGGGCTATGGTTGAGAGATTCCCTTACCGGTTATGGTACTTCATTCCGTTTGGCTTTCTTTCAGTATGGAACAAACGGTCGTTGATTTCCCTCCCCTTGTTGATAACTCCCTCTTGATGCATTTCGTTTGAGCAGTGCTCCTTGGCTTATTGTGAGCTCCATCGGATCACTGCATCCGGAAATTTTCCAGCAGCTTTCTCTTGCCAGTTCAGGGCCCAAGCTCCAAGCTGGTGACTTCTTTGTACAATACCTATCGATCCTCGGGCCCACTAGCAAACATGTCACAGATGACGAACAGAGGTTCTCCGCATCACTTCTGCTACCGCCCACCACTAATGTTTTCGCAGCTTGTTGCCGTTTTGTTGCCACCCACTAGAGGATTCTCAAAGAGGATCCCTTGCTGAATTCCCTGACCACCGGCGTCAATCAAAATAGAACAATGCTTGATTGAATACAGCGAATGACATAAACAACATGTTGCTGTGCTCTCTTACAGCCCCATCCAAAGTGGAAGAACTCCGTGGGGCTACTGACAAGGCTGTAGACTACCGATGACAGCAGGTGGAGCAAGGACGGATGCGCTTTGAATCATGTTGAAATGACTTGCAAGAGAAGGATCCCAGACCGTGGACCACTTATGAAAACACGACTTACAGACTTACATCTCCGTGTGGAATTGGAAAGCTGACCTCAAATTTGCATTCCAAAGTTGGGAAACGATTTTGAGGACAGATTTACCTAAGCATCACTTCGTGTGGTCTGGGATTTCGTCGAACGTGTAAGCATTTCGAGTCGCACTGACAGATGTGGGTAGGGTAGCGGGCTTGGGGTGTAGCATGAGGGTTCGCATCCTGACTGCATCAATTCGTACTGCTCTTCAATGAAATGTATGCTGAACTTTTGCAAGGTTTAATCCTACTGACAGCCTTCAGCAGTCCCTCATCCTACGATTCATCGGAAACGGTACATCAGAAATAGTGTTGTTCTGCCTCATTTGACCCGAGAAATGCCTCAGACGAGCGTCAGAGTGTGAAGAACAGTTCGGAATTACTGAGGCGTCTTGGAGTGAATTGAAGATTACTTCTTGATATCAAGACATTTGTGATGGCAATTTCGGTTGAGGTAGAGAAGGTTAACGTATGGCCATACTGCCAAGCAAGGCACTTAGCTTCGGCGTAATTTCGAGTGAACTTTGACGAGGCCAAATGACTCGGAAATGGCCCTCACTCAAAGAATGGGTTAGGGAGTCAGTGAAGGTGGCATCACAAATCGATGACCCACTTCATCTATTTCAGAATTCATATGATACGGCATATAATTCCGATGCACCTTTCGAGTAATATTTTGAATAGCAGCCGACACGATTGTAGTCAGAGTAGGACTTTGATGCCTGGTGGAAATCTCGCATTTTCATTTCGGGCATTCAAATCAAAAACCAAACTTCATCAGAAGTGATTGTGAGAAATGGCTGCTGAGGGAACAAAAGAAAGGAAGTTATGTGATGGGAGCAGAATGCACTCAATCCGAAGTAAGGAGAGAAATCGATTTCTCTGGTTACTGCAAGAGCTATGGAAGAAGCAGTGGATAGCTACTATCGCTCTTAAGTGCAAATGATTCATGATATCAGATTTATGATAGTCGATTTTGAAAATACTTGGTTAGCGCATCATATCAACTGATTACTGTCCTGAAAACGGGTCGAGAATGAAGGGAAAAGGGAATGGAACACTAAAAAAAAGGAATTTTCTGGAAACTACGTCCTTGTAGGCCGAATTTGCCTGTACAGTCAACCTGACGTTAATCATCAGGGCAATCGCAACTTGGTTTTCAAGGGTGTCTATTCTGTTTTTTCGATCTCGCAATTAGTTTCGGGTTGTCCGAAAATTTCTGGCCAACTTCAGAATAGGATTTTTAGGTCCTGCCTTATTTGCCATACTGTACGAGCCCATCATATGGTACGAACTTCCTACATTGGTTGAACAGCGGGGAACTTGCATTTAATCAAATGAGCTTAGCTTTTTCACGTTGATTCCAATGACTTCTTATAAAATTGTGGCTTCCGGTAAAATCATAGAGATGAATTCTACATATCTGAGCCATTCGATACTTATCGTGATGGCGCGACTTTATAAATTCGCAAGTTGAAATCTGTACAAGAACATCAGATCCCTTCTAGTAAGCTCTTTCGTAGGTCACCGTTATTCTTGGAAAAGAAACCCCTCAGTTGCGTATGTATGTAATACATATAATATGTATGTAATACAAATAACTTACGAAGAAGATTATTTCTAGTATATTTGGAGTTCCTCGAAATTTCTTAACGTTAAGGATAACGAAAATTTCCATTCTAAGATCGACCCATCGTCCTAACATATGATCTTTTATTTCAGTCGACGACCAATCTTGGACGAGTAAGCTCACTGCGAAAAATACAAGGGAATCCCAGTTTGGAGGATAGGATTCAAACACAGCATTGCATTGACGTCATTGATGGTATGTTCAAATTTGCAGGTATCATTTAGTCAAGGTATATCATCCAGTGGTAAAGTTGGCGATATTCAACAAGTTTCGAAAATTTTGTACCCCAAGAAATTGAAGAGTTTTTGAGAAGGGGCGAAAATATTCCTATTTCGGAAGGAAAACTGGCTGCCCGTGGCTAGCTAGGCAGTGAAGGGCCGCAGGGCCCCAGGAAGTCAACGTGACGAGCGACCCACCTCTGGAGCTGGGCAGAAGGAAGCCAGCATGGAAAACCTCGTCCCAACCTATCCCTAAAGGATTAGACTCTGAGCCTGCAGGCTGAGCACATCGTCATCGTCTTCGACGCCAAGTGAGAAGAGCATCGTTCGGAGTTTCAACGTGCATGCAAGCGGAGAATGCGGTCGGAGATCAGGGAAGCTCCCACTATTGCTGAGGAATCGGAGATCAGCTGCATTGGATAGCTCGTGCGATTTTTGATGACCGTACGCTGCTACCCGACTTGGTCTTGGAAGCGTCAATCTGATGCTATTGCGACAACAGGCTCGATGGTCAAAATTCTTATCGAAAACTGGCAAGATAATCGACGTGTCGAACATGGCTTCCAATTTCCATGGAACACTTACTGTGTCCTAAGGTCGGCCTGGAAGCATATCAAAACTATGGCGTTAAAATTAACGTTAAAAAAGTTGTTCGGCACAGCCCCATTTTTTATAAAACAACTGTGACACCTCAAGAAAGACGAACACGGAGGTTACTGATAAGATAGATGCGCGCTTCGGGCCTCTTGAGTGAGTCCATCCTCCTGATATACAGTAGCGCTCAAAAGTCTGCGGTGAAATGTTTTGACGCTTTTTCGCTCATAACTTTTTTCTTAGTGGACCAAATCGCGCTAAATTTTTTATATGTTTACCCAGAGCATATTTTACCCTACCCCACACTATGTGACTNATACCCACAGATAAAGCAAGGTGTTTGATGCGGTAGCAGATTTTGCTGAAACTAAAGTTGTTGACGTTTCACTTATTCGCACCGTATGAGCGTTCTTCTCATCTATTGTGTTAGGCATTATCGCTCGTACACTTTAGACAGGACAAAAAGGAAAGAGATTCTAGTAGGACCATCATCTAAATTTTCAGTCGATTTTATATTCATGCTCTTTGGAATATCTGGAACATGATCTGATTGCAGCTTGATAGTGGTAAATATTCACAATACACCAACGCTCCAAATGTAGAAATTTCGCATGATTAGATCCGGTAGGAAAGGAGTTACAACTGAATAGTACGGCTGAACAAACATTTCACCGAAGGCTTTTGAGCGCTACTGTAGATGATATGAGGGAATACCAAACTATCGCCGCTCTTGAGAGAGTTTCGACTTGTAATGTCGCCATCTAACTTTCTTGTTCTTTAGTTTTTCAAACATTTCAATCATAAGGTGCCTACGCAGGTGTAAACTCTTAACAGCGATCATAATCGGCTTGTTTTTTAAACTCTTATTCCTTGAGAGAAGCCACCACTCTGTCCAATCCCCTGCATCATCCAAACCAACCTTCTTTTTGCTTTCTCTTTTTTGAAATCAGCGCACCACACTTCTTGTGCTCTTTCAGCTCTTCCACCCTTTCATTTCATCGCGTGAATCCGAGAGTGATGGCACGATTGAAATGAGAGTACATACTCGTCCTCGTTTCTCATACTGCTGCTCCCTGCTGTAAATTTTTTTTTGCCAGATGCCCCTGTGATACTGTATTTGTATGGTACCCGGAATCCGCGAATTTATATGAGACATAGCAGCGGCTCGTTTCGTCCTTTCTTTAGTGGCCTACCCAGCTATGAAATTCGTTCCCGAGTTCTTTCCAGTGGTTGCGATTGCAGTGCACTCAACCAAAAACTTATCACATACGTTGACTAAATCGTTTCAACCTCGTGCGCTTGTTTTCCATGCATCGAGCGTGGACGTCCGGTCGCCCCGTCATTGCCTCTGCCTTTCCTGCTCTCTCATATAGCCGTCCCTCCCTCCACCGATTATTCGCCGCAGCGCCATTTATTTCAAATTAAGTCTCACGTCCATCTGGTTGATTGCAAGAAGGCCATGATGGATATTCCACAAATGCGTTTTTCAACCTCCACCCATCAAATCCCTTTCGGTAGTAGCCCCCACACTCCCACCCTTTTACTCGGGAACGTCAAAGATTAGAAAAGTCTGGAAGCAGCTTTTCCTAAGAGGTTGCTGCCCACCAGTGATGTTGACTACTCGCATACTTTCCAATTCACTTTTTAAATCAGATCTACATTCTTTAGAATTCCTCAGCTGACATCCTTCATCGAATTATGTCGGCCACAATGCGGTTGTTGGCATTTCGTAATTCACTCTGCCTTCTTCTAATTACGTTACACGAATTGGATTTCACATCCATTTTCATTCACTTGCGCTCTCAATCATCTTGAACATCAACTGCGCCAATGTTTTCGGCCTTAGCCTTACCGTAATTACTACGATTTCAATGTTTATGCTGTTTTATTAACAAAATGTGAAAGAATGATTCTCGACCTTCCTTCGCATCGAAGCTGTCTCTCGGTATATACGTGCCATAGACAGAGACCCTGATTCAGCTATTTCCCTGCTCCATGTGCGGGTGTTTTCAAAATAAGACGTGTGAAAGGCTACAATCCACGTGAGAAACAGCCAGTATTCGGGAGATTTCCACCCATCGTCGCTTCGAAAATTCTAGCATTTGCGCCTGTGATAAATCTTAGGCAAAGTCGCAATTGTGAATCGTCGATCTCTTCAAAATAGCCGCCTTGCCTATAATTATGAACCTCCATCCGTTGGAAAATTATTCCTAACCGTAACATAGGGGTCAAGACGTAGGGCTTTTCGCGGATCACGACTAAAAACAGCGTTATAGTAGGTTAAAGACTCATAAGGCAATCAAAAATTCAGTCGCAGTTTTATTTATTCCATGCCCAAGGCAATAAACACCTAGCAGCTGACTCTTCCAGTATAATTATTCCTAAAAATGGTGCAAACTTTTTTTTACGAAAGTCCAGTGAATTTGGTTATTAGTTATGCTAGTCTCGTCGGTCCCAGCGGTCCCAGCGGTCCCAGCGGTATGTCTGAAAAGATGTAATTCTAGAATTTTATGATTGCATGTTAGATAGAAATTCGATCCGACCTCGGTATTCAATCCATGGCCTTCAAGCACCGGAAGCGCCTTTTGCTTTAAACGAAGCTTCCATTTATGATTGCTCTTCGGTAACATCTAATGTCCGCTCTGTAAAAGAGTTTAAGGCCAGTATCTTCCTGTACAGCACTTCTACTCGCTTTTTTTCACCTGGACGGTCCTTTTCCGAGAGTTAATGGAGTAATGAGATGAGGTCGCCTCATGGCTGATAGTGCGTGAAAGAGATTAGATGCTCGTCACCTTGGAAACGATTATTGAAGCGCCTCATGTTGATTCAGCTTCGACTCTCTGTCTTTTTTCCTGTTGCTTTAATGATGATGATAAGCTTCAAAACGGAAGCTTATCAAGGATATCGTAATTATTCTTCTGTCAGGCAGCATAACGTCCCCTCTCATCAAATTGACACTGTGGTGCAGTTATATCATAACCCTACACTTTCACTGTCTTTTCTCCGAATCATTTCTCCAAGATAGAGCCTTGCAATATGTGGATAGCTTTTTACGACAAGCAAGCGGTAGTTTCCACCCGACATCGGCAATTGAATCAGCAGTGATTGATCTGCTAGCTGAAGAAATGAATTTCGTTCACAGTGAAAAATAATGTTGGGTGTTTTAATGGAGCCGGCTGGATACATTGAATAATATAAGCGGTTAAGCACCATCGGAGTCCAGAGATTTCGCTTGTTCTCCCTCAACAAATGGATACGTCGTAGTTCGGGAAGCCCTTCGTCCCTCAATTTGAACCAACCCAGTCAATTCTCGACGTGAGTGACTGAAGTCGCTGAGTCTTATTGCTCAGGAAGTGCGCTGATGATCGGAACTGATGGAAGTCTGTCGACGACAGGCCAGATGAGTTTGGCGGGTGGCTGAGCAGCTCCTAGCCCGGAACGATCAATTCAGATTCTGTCCCGCGATGCCAGACATGACTTCGTCTTCCAACATATTCAGAGCAATAAGTCGCTTTTTACCTCTGTCGATAGCTTTATAGTGCACATGGTCTCTGATGAATGGTTGCAAGGGAATCCTTGATAATCTGCCGCAAAAAAGCCATATGTCAGTTCCTTTCTGGGAAATCTTCTTTGACCATTCAGTAATTAATTCTGGATAACAACGCAGTTTTCTCGGAATATGTTCTGATTTTTACATTCTCGCACATAATTCCGCGTTATCCTGGGAGCTGGATGATGGAATGATAGGGACAGGCACTAGAAATCTTCTGTCTTCGTGCTCATACATTCGCCCTATCTGGGTTTTATCTGAAGCCAATAAGTAAGTCGAGATGTCCGTGCTCTATTGTATGTGGACGAGTAGTCACGCAACTGAAGCAAAAGGCGTCATTTATGCGCGTATTGTCGATGTGATTGCTCCTCTGGTCCAGTTCAGAGTGGAGAGCTTATTCCTGGTACTTTGGCTAAGTGTCTTGGTACAAAATCGTCTTTTCTAGAGATTCTACATTTCCCTATACCGAAAATCGGTTTCTGGAAACGTGGTCATGAGAAACTTTGAGGAAATACTTTGCAGTCCCAGGACGTTACATAGAAGAATGAGGTACATTCAAGTTCCTAACTTCAACGGAAATGCATCTTTTTTCAAAGTTCTTTGTCTTCCCTCTTTTCGCATCCGAACACCGTGAAGGACAGCATCCACTCCTGCACCACCATTGCCGTTCTGGACAGATCTAAGAAAAGCTGATGGTGCTCTGATAGGGTAAGGAAGGATCCACTGAATTGTATAGAGGGAACGGGTGTGGAGGGAGATCGGAGAGCTGAACGCACGCGTAAGCAAACGAGACTCAAATAACAGTACAGAACATGCATTCTACCGTTGTTCCTTTCCTTTTCCCAAGAAGTCGGATCTTCCGCATTGACTATAATGCCTACCTTGGGAACAGTTATCTTACCTTCAGAGCGTCTAATTACAAATTTCGTTTTGTAAATCCAGCTCTTCATCCGTTTGCTCTATACGAAGGGTCGGACGATGTGTGGAATCTTGATCCAGGCTTTCGGACTAAACGACGTCTTCTATTTCATTTCTCATGATCGACGCTCTTTGGAACCTTTGCGATAACTGAATCACCAATGTTCTGCTAAATAATTATTCAATTTCTGAAGAGCAAAAACGACCTTTGATCGCTCTACACCGCTTAACTCGATTGACATTACTCGTCAGCTTTTTCGCTTTGCCAACCCTTTTGTTAACGGCAAGAATTCAACAATCGGCAAGATGCTGGAAAAATGGACCAGGCCTGCGCATGCTTTGACGTTGCTACATCATAGCGCGGATCCTTTGAATGCAGTCAGTTTATTGACACAGCCCTTGCTACCACTCGCCTCAGTACACCTTACCACCTTACCCTTACCTTACCTTACCAACTTCAACTAATATCAAAAAATCCTCTGTGGGGAAATGGACTAATGGGAACTTTACTAAAATTCATTGCAATGACTCTTTAGTGACTGGATATGTTCCCTGGATGAACTGGATAAAGAAAGACGTTCATTCATTTTGACGAATATGACGAATATGTACTTTTCGACTCGTTTTGCACTTTAAGATGGGTTTCGCCCAGACCAGTTAAAGACTCATAGATACCCAGCCGAAGGTAAATCCTCACCCAAGTTAATCTGCTCTGTATGTATGTTGTTCTTTTGTTATACTGAAGGTATCAGCACTGCGTATACTGTAGGTGCACACAGTGCTTATTATGTAGCCTTTACATAAAAGCGTCGGCTTATTGCTGCAATGTTCCTAGATGGGTTCGATCGCTCCGAGATGTCCTTTTGAAAACCACTGCAGACAGCATCTTCTCGTGTGAAAATTTAGGTTTCGGAATTCATCGAGACGATCTCGAAGTCGAAGCAAAGTTATGAGTTCCTTCAATTCCATTCCGGCTGGCTACTTTCCTCGGGACAAAGTGCCCGTCGAATTAGGCGTTTCCAAGGCAACTGACTTCATTTAGAATGAGAATTGCTTTCATTACGGCTCCAAGTGGTAGAAGTCCTATGTTGGCACGTGCACATGTGACGTTGAGTTTGGGGTGCTTTGATCTGGTTCTGGAGAGTACTATCGTTCCATTCAACTCTTCATAAACACACCATCTCGTACAGCAAACCGACAAGACAGGTTTTCATGCCCCTAAGAAGTGATTGACATCATTATCAGTGCTTGGCTACTTTTCTGTTCTCACCCACATATTTCAGACATTATCGAGCTCTCACTCTTCAGCAGGCGTTACCAAATGGCCAACCATTTTTGTCCCGGCTATTGTCCTCTGGCTCAAGTGTTGCACAAAAAGGACCATTTTACGCGCTGGCATTCGTAGTTGTTCTGTGAAATAGCCTTTAAGCCTTCAACAGGGTCGATACGCGTTCTTATTGGACTTATTTCGTGTGAAGCTGAAACTACTTCGCATTTCAGTTTGTCTGAGATCCTGCTTGGCCTTCTAGCCTTCATATCAATAGCTCCAACGGAGCAATTTGCCTTCTCCTTCCTGGGGTGTTTTCGTTTCCTTATTCATGTGCACATGCTTGACAGATCTGTCAAGCAGCCTTCCTCTGTGATGTAATTGTTTAGTTAACGGCCTTGCATCGAGATTTCTATGGTTACACTGGAAATTCGTTGATGAGCGAGATGAACAAAAATGTTGGAGTATAAGAAGCTTTAATGAAGGAGCAGCATTCTGAACCTGTAATCATTCAGTCAATGATCAAAAATAAATCTTGCCAACCTCATAGCCTACCCGCTAATCATGATTTCCCACTTTCCACTCCCACACTTGTGTTTTCTCCGGGTCATGTTCAACAAATGATTATGATATAAGAATACTGTCTAGGAAGAGGTTCGTCGTGAACGCTATTCTATTTTCTAGTTAGTTTGCTTTTTTCATCCACTGGTATAATCAGATTTTATCGTCTAGAAGTCCTTTTTTGACCTGTTTCCGATAAGATTAAGGGTAGGCGAGAAAGTTTTTAGGAACCTCTGTAAACGCTGGTGAACCGGGAGCAGAGGAATCAAGTTCGCTGTTCGAGAAGCCTTTTGAGAACCAACCCAAAAGCTCTAAATTTCGTAAATATATATCCTTTGGTTTAATCTGAAAAGTGCATGCTCTTTTTCTCTTTGGCACAAGCCAGAATGCTTTGCCAAAACAAAAGCAGAACCGATATTATCCACCTCCGCTCACAACAGACGCATGCTTCAGGCCTGGGTTCTGAAGTCAGTGCTTCCTCGGGCAAATCCTGCAGTTCCTTTGTATGTGTGTATGTGTTCATTCAGCAAAAGTCGTCACGTGTTTTGAGTTCGAGAAATGTTTTCATGAGTTTCTTCCGTTAGTTGTTATTTGGCCGTAACCAGTGAAGGCATAGCATTGTTTTCATCACAGTCGAGACAAGAGAACCTCGCTCTCTCGCCCCAACTTCATATAGTGCTCCTCTTCGCGCTGAAATCTCCCTTGACTTCAATTACCATCGTCCACTCGCTGTGTTCGCATATTAACACAGTAGATTTCTCGTTTCCCCTCTATCTCCCGAGCTCACCTTGTCAAGTGTGGAGGGGTGCAAGGGAAGCAGGGCACGTACAGCTTAGCTGCAAGTAAAATAAGCCTTGACATATCTCGTTTGGCGATCAAATTGAGAAAGTCTTATTGAAAGCGCTCGTTTCTTTCCTCGTCTGTCTCCGAATCTTTCTGGGAGCTCGGTTTCTCATTATGCTTATCGATCTCCTGAAATTTCTCTGTTGCAATGCTGCCTTCAAATATCCAAACTTCTTCTGATTTGGGGGCTAGTCGCTTTCATTTTGGTTTCTCGGTGAGTTCTCTCTTTTCGGCATTCCGATGAATGGAACCTATTCTTGAAATTGATTTTTGCAAACGATCTACTGAAATGTAGATATTTCTCGGGAAAAAACTTGGGCATAAAAAATCCAAGTGCTCTTGACAGAATCCCTCTTCGGGAGGTTTTCTCCTCAGGCACCTGTGAGAGTGGATTTGCTCTATACCGCTTTAGCGTTGTCGTTGACCCTCCCTTCACGGAGCCTCCGCATGTCCTTATTGATGATGAATCCTTCAGTTACAAAAGTAACCCTGAAAATACGGCTCAGTGTCTAGCAGAGCGGTTGGTCTATGAGAGGATCCATCCCACACTCTGTCCCGCGTCCTCACCTCGTCCTCACCGAGCCTCTGAACTACTTTTGCTTCCGAGTTGTGAAACTTATCGCTCTGAAGTCATAGGAGGTTCCACCAATTACTTCGTCCATTCTTGAGAAAGGAAATTGTAAGATTACATTGTTTTTCATATCGTCATTATAGCTAAAAGGTGAACCCAAAAAATCTCTCCTACACTACATTCGTCTCTGTTACGCATTCTGAGGAATTTTGTTAATACCAGAATAAGTCAAGTTGCTCAAGTTTAGAGCTGCGTAGAATCTAGCAAAAACCGAAAGAAAACTAAAAAATCATGATCTTCTACGTATGAAAGGAAGTTATTCTGTACAATTTGGTTCACATGGTTCCTGCGAAAACAAATGGTTTTTGTTCATATTGGGCCTAAGTCGTACCTAAGGATTCGAATGGCAGCGACACCGTCACAGATCATTCTGGCCACTTTTGATCCTGTAGTACAGATCTATACCTATATGCAAGGGCTGTTCTTGATTTTGAATTAAAAATTTTTTCCTGCAGTGTCTCATTCTGTAAAGAAGCACTGGAGGAATTCGTGTTTTTCTTTCGATCGATTAGTTTTTTTTNTTTTTTTTGGGTAAAATATTCATGAGGTGAGAAAATTTCGCGTGAGTTGTAGAGTTGCAACCACTTATCTGAGTTGTCATTAAGCTTTTCTATTTATTCCGAATGTGCTAATAAATGTCTATCCATTATTTAGAACATTTGGAATTGATTCAGAATAGTTTGCAGCCATAGGTAATAGCTGTTGGCATTATTTTTATTTTGCATTCCTCTCGCGAGGTTCCAGTCAATGGCAGTGATTTACTTGTCACATCTACGGGGAATACATTAAGGTAGCTTGTTTTGACGTCGTATCTTTCGCAGGATAGCAAGCTACTGATTTCATGATTGTGTGCGTGTCATGTCTAGTGGCGATGGCTATGTTAACATCTAATTTTACTGATTCGTTGGCTCAACTCTCTTTCGGTGATTTGGACGTCTATTCACAGCGGCTTTTTTTCAATTCTGCTTCAACTGCTCGGAGAACTCCTACTCACCGTTGGCGTCAGACCGAGTCGATTCATGAAAGTGACTGTCAATAATAAGTGCGGCTCGGGTCATGAACGCAGCTCCACCTAATTTTCATTGTCTTGAAAAAGATTTTATGTCAGGCATTTTTGGTTTGGTGAGTGGCGGTCTCGGTAAATTAGCATGCCTCTAATTAGATTACTGAGTCAGTTCTTTGGTCAGAATGTTATGAAGCTTCTATAGCAAAGGCAGAAAAGAGAAGTAGGAATGCGGAAGAACACGCAATGTCTGAAGAATAACCGAAGAAGATCCCTCTGCTGACAAGGAGTTCACTCATGAACTCGAGGCTGAGCTACTTTCAAGCAATCATAGACTCTAAAAATTCTGCGGCAAAAGGCTGACGGTTCTGTGGCAAACAGCAGAACGGGATTGATTTTGTACCTTTGATATTGATGTTTAGCTACATGTTTGTTACAGTTATTTCGAATCTTTACTCTGTTTTCCTCGTAACGGAGAGGTAGATAGTGTAAGAAATAGGCAGAGGGACCTGCGGACTTACTTGGAGAACTTTTTTCAAGTGAGCTGTTCATGATGGCCGATCGCACTTACAACTAAAAAAGCAGAAGTACATATTTTCAGCTGCTACAGTACCTTACAATCGTGTTTCATTCGCTTTCTCTGTCTTTCTGTTTCCCTCTCTCCTCTTTTTCCTTCCCCTCCTACGCTTCCGGCTAGGTAGATGTGACAAATTTTTGTCCTCATCGTGGCTGTTCGAACCGCTCTCACATACTGTACTCGCAGCTCTTTCAAGCTCACTAATTTCATTTCTCATTTCAAACTATTCCAGACACCGTGCTCAGCTAGGAATGAGATATGAATTCTCTAGTCGCCAAATCCTATTCATCAAGCGGTTTGTCCTTCATCAATGAAGAATCGCTATCCGAAGAGCGATGCCAATCTGCAGAAGAAGGCTTGGACACATCTTCGTCCACTCCCCACTGCGAGCACGAAAGCCTCTTTTCCCCACCCAAGAACTGCCTCAATGTCCAAGGAGTAGCTACAGTTCATCGGCCAGATCTCGTTTTAGCTACATCTGACTACTCGGATGTGTCGGAATACGATGGGCTTTCGCGTAAACCCAACTCATCTCCCATGGAATCAACACCGAAGAGCATTTTACGGCCACATCGTCTAGTTTCAACACCTAAGCAGCTCTCGTTCGACATACCACCATCGCCAGTACCATCGCCAAAGTCGAGCTGCGTCTCCACCTCCGGTTCCTATCACCTTTTTGAAAGGCCGGCAAGAGCCGTACGTGTCCGGAAGGAGCCTATGCGTTATCGACTGGCGAATCTCCAACAGCGATCGAATTCCGAGTCTCTATTCGCCATTTCACCGCCGGTTGATCATAGCAGACGCCTGAGCGTCGCTCATTTGCCCTACAAAGACCAGGCTTTGCTCAGGAAAATTCTTGGACCTCAGGGTTTGAGCTGGATTGGCAATGAGAGAGGTGGCCATAAAGGCATAAAAGTTCCCATAATGAAGGAAAGCTCATCTAACGGATTCCTTTTAGGAGATGTCGCCTCGAAGAAATCGGTTTCTATAGCGTTCTCAAACGATTTGGAAGCACAGAAAGTAGGCGATGATTCAGAGGTCCCGCTTATGGAAGGGAATGAAGAAATGATAAGGTGAGCCTCATGTTTTTGTTTTTGCTGTGCATGTTTATTGTTTTGGCTTCGATTAACTCCTTGTTGATTTACAAACATGATTTCACCTTGAATTACGCTTTCTTTTGATAATGAACTTCTTCATGAAGAAGTGATTTCACCCATCCCAGGTTTATACTCAAAACGACGATGTTCCTATCTTCATGATTTTTGTTTTTTGTGTGATGGTAAGATGAAGCGCAGCTCAGTTGTTGAGTATTTTTCTGATAAATAACTATCTCATCCGGAAAAGGAGCTATTTCTTTATTCAAATACGTATTTGATGAATGGGAATCCCTAAATTATCTTCAAGTCGAATACTGGTTATTGAGTAGCTCCTCCGGTTGAGTTTTTCCTGCGCTCAACTTTCGATGTTCGGAGATGTATTTAGAATGACATGACCAATTCTATTATGCATTTAACTGTTCTGTAGTTTATTCTTCACCTAGGAGTAATCTTCAGAAATTCGAATTCTCCTTGTCTGTTGATTTCTTCAACTCTAGTGATCATTATTCAGTGGTGGGCGCTTGATCAAACGTGAATTTTTGCATGAGAGACGGCGGCATATGAGCGATCGGGCGCTCTTTTTCGCAGTCGTTGGAATAGGTTCGTGGCAAGCTTTCAATCTTCCCATCTGAGAATTTAAAATCACGGAAATGAAAACTCTTCACATTTTCAGTATTGATGATTATCGAGAACGAGCTGAATGCAGCCGGTGTCGTTTCAACGGTTCGTTTCCCTTTTCACAAGCATCTTCAGATTTTCTTTTTGCCGAAATATTTATAACACGATCGCCGCAGTTGTTTCAGGGTTCTTTATCGAGTTTATGTCTAAAATCACTGATAATCGGGTCCACGATAGTTCTCCTAGTTTTCGTCGCTTACTTTCATATCATAGAAGTGCAGGTATAGTGTAATATCTCTAGCTTACGCTACATTCAATAGCTCAGGAGAGCGGTTGAAGTTTACTCTATTCCTTTTAGCTGTTTATGAACGCGAATGCCGCGGATGATTGGCGAGTGGCGCTAACATTGCGAAGATTGGCTCAGATAGGTACGTAGCCCTGACTTCCTTTTTTGTTTCTTGAATGTTTTTTCTCTATTTGAGATACGATGCAGATCAGTACGTATCTACCAAAAGGTCCCCATTTACTCTTCACGCTTATTGTGAACAGATCTCGGTGATGAATTCACCTACCGTATGCGTTCGTAAAGTCCTTTGCCAAGAATCCATGTGCGAGAATGTTAATATAGCGGATTTTCTGTGATGGGATGTGATAATAAGCGATAAGGGCTGATAACAGCCTATAAAAGGTAAGAGAAAGCGGTTAAGACGCTCTTAATGTTGACTGTAGAGCGTGGATAGAAGCTGATAATGCATATTAGAATACAATGGCCACAAGACTTCTTCCCTCAGCATTGACAGTATAGCCGCGCTACGTCGGCTGGGGAGAAAAGAAAGCGACTGCTTCGCTGATAACAGTTGACGAGAAGTGATAACGTCTGATAAGCCCGCCCAGAAATTTTATCAGGGAGGGAATCTTCCAGCTTCCTATGAAGCCTTGAATGAAGAGTAGGTTTATCGATAAAGTCTGGAATACTTTTTAGGAATGTGGGATTCAAAATTGCTGGATGAGCTCAGCAAACAGTTTTGAGCAAAGTGACAATAACTCAGAGTCTGGATGGAGGCATAGACGTTCTACAGCAATATTTTACTCTAATAATTGTAATTGCGCACCTTATATACGCCGCCTCATTGCAGCCATAGGCGAGGCAATCAATCTTATGAAAACCGCTGTTGAACAACGGGGTAGAACAACATTTTGGTGCGACAAATCAATGTTGACGTTTGGCGCTGCGCTATTGATCAAATCCTGAATCTTCTGCTAGTTGTAGTTACTCATTGCTGATTTGGCACAACCTGAAGGTACCTAGTTAGCTACTACATCCTACTGAAGCTACTGAAGGTGTCGTACATAGTTGAGATCGGTGTCGGAAATTGTAAGAAGCCTTCATGTGTCAAAGTCGTAGTCCTTGAGGGAGCCATCTGAGCGATCCTACCATTAGCATAATGTATAACTTCCCCAAATGCTTGGTCATTCTTTTCAGGTGCGGAACTCTTTCTATGCGCTCTCTGCCCGCTACCATTCGAGGTGCTTCATTGGTCAGATCAGGGAAAGATGAAATCTGGGGTAAGTTAGAAATTCATGGTAAAACTGTTCAGCATTTAAACGCTACACCTTCGAACAGGCTCTTCATTCACTAAACGTCTTCGTCTCGATTGCGATGTTCTTCCGACTCTACTGGCTCTGTCGTGTGATGTTGCTTCATTCGAGGTCGGACCTTTCTAATACTACTCATTTCAATTTTTTATGAGCGTTTTCGAATTTTGTGCATTCAGACTGTTCACCGATGCGAGCAGCCGAAGCATTGCCGGTCTGAACCGTGTTAATTTCAATGCGCGTTTCATTCTCAAAACACTCATGACTCTTTGTCCAGGCGAGTTTTCGTCACATCTGGGAATACCTTGAAGAGAAAGACGAACTTTTTGATTTCAGGAAAAATGCTGATGATATTCACAGCTTTTCTTTGGGTAATGGCTGGTTGGATTCTTCGTTTGTGTGAAAGGTGAGGGAAGTGTTTTCTTTCAAACGTACTGCGTAAAAGGTGGAGCATATGTCCATGTGTTTGTGGGTACATTTGTGTATGTGCACGTGTATTTGTGTATATTTCTGCGTGTATGTGTGTATTTGTATTCATGTGCAGCTGTATGTGTGTGTGTCTGTTGCGATTTATACGAATGGCTTCGCTGATTTGTTGTTTCCGGCAACTGCATGATACTAGTATACTTCTACTAATACACCATCGCTTAGTGGATGACTTGTGATTAACCACATGGAAAAATAAAAAAGGCCGTTTTCTCAATTCTCCGAAGTTTATCACTGTTTACTTTATTGTTGCTACTGTTTACTATATACAATGTGTGGTAAATTTTGTGTGGCACTTTTTTGACAATGTGATTGCATATGGTGCCAATGTAATTAAAATAATGCAGTCCTGATTTTGACTGTGTTCATTCAGGGATTATGTCAGAACTAATCACAGAGCAAGGGATATGGACTATATCTCATCTATATGGATGGTGGCAATTACATTTCTTTCCGTCGGTTATGGTAGGTTCCTCATTTATTGACAATCTCGTCCATAACTCCAAAAACAGCCTTTCTAGGAGACATTGTACCTCACACGAATTGTGGTCGCACGATGGCCGTCATCACGGGAATCCTGGTAAGCTGTTCTCGCTGGGTTCTAAATTGCATATCTTTGAACAAGGGATGCGAACGCCCCTTTAGCTGAGGGATAACAACATTAGCAAATCTCTATAGATCCTTTTTGGCGCCGTCGTACATGTTAGGAGATCGGCCAAGCCTAATCGCGCTTTAATGGTGGCATAATTTGTTAGGAAGGTTCATGAAATCGAGCTGGGCCGCTGGATCAGGCCGACACAGTGTTCATGCGAATCACACGCCTCTAAATACTATTGCCTAGTTGCTAACCTCGACTACTGATAGAATGCGAAATATGGCGCGCAGTCGTCGATATGAGAGGGCTATGCTTTAGCGGCATATGCTTGTATTTTTTCGAACAGGAATCTTCATGCCGTTGTTTCAGGGTACATGTGCCTCATCGATGGTCGTGGCGGTTGTAGCTCGTAAACTGGAACTGACCAGGGCCGAGAAACATGTGCACAACTTCATGATGGATACGCAGCTCACGAAGAAGGTTACAAATATTGGAATTGCTCGAGAAATGATCGCAATGCGTCATTGTTCGTATTCAATGATATGATCTTTCAGTTAAAACACTCGGCGGCGAATGTTTTGAGAGAAACGTGGCTCATCTACAAATTCCGTAAGAAAGTCGAGAAAGTGGATTATGCAAGAATTCGGCAGCATCAGCGGAAGTTCCTGGTCGCCATTTATGAGTACGTAAACACTGATCGATTGAATATTTACATAGTTTGAGAAGAGAAACATGAAATTCCGGGCTGTCATCAATTTGCGATAGGAACAAGATTCGTTTTCGGCCTTGATTAACCTTCCGGAGCAAACCCAATGAACTGCTACCAACCAATCCGCGAATTGGGATCCAAGCGCTTAAAACTGCTGATGAGGCTGGGAAGAAATTATTACTTGAAGTTATGTTAAGAAACCCACGACAAAAAAAAATTATTTCTTCATAAGAATCGTCTTGTTATTGCTCTTCTTATTTATGCTCCGTGGAAGGGAAATGGGGTCGGCAGAACGGTGCCGTTCGCATTGTTTAGGGATCGTTTCGCTAGGCGATTCCGCCATGTACTCACTAAGTCTTTTATTTCTCTCAATTAATGGTACCATACTGGTCTGGGAAGCTAGAAGCACTGAGTTGTACATCCACTGGCTCACCGCAACCATTTGCTTAGGTTAAGCAATTTTAAATTTATTTAAATTTAAAATGTTTTAATTCATTTAATTTTATTCTATTATGAAATTGAGCATTGTTCTTTGTTTATTTTTTAAACAAAATTCTGCTCCTGCCATGGTCCAATGATGCGGCAGGGTTCTATTAAACACAAATTTATGAAGGAATGATAATCAGTTCATTGATTACGACTGATCCTCCACCTACTACCGTTGCAGAATGCGTAAAGTGAAGAGAGATCAGCGGAAGTTGGCCGAGAACTTTGTCTCCCTTGGTGATGTGGCAAAGGTATGTGCCCTACCAAGTTTGTATTACCCTTGCGCTCTTCATTCGATTTCATTCGTCGTTTCAGACATCGTCGAACACATACGATCTGATTCAAGACGTCCACTCAACGCAAGAAGGCCTCTCCTTGCGAATCACCGCCATCGAGCACCAACTGAGCGACATCTCGCGCGAAATAAGCGCCCTCGCGGAGATGTTGAGATCGCGGAAGCGAAGCGAGACGAGCGAGAGTGACCACAGTCCGTCACACAACACTGCCACTGTTCGAAGACGTCGCGAGTGCGTCATGCCGTCGTAACTCCCAAAGCAACATCCCAGCAACGAGTTAAGCGGATCAAATGGATGATACTGATTGATCCCGTGCTGTACCGCACGACGTGCTACCATCAAACTGTGAAAACGTGGATGATTCCAAAACCAAGAGCGATGCCACTCTACATGTGTTGGTGCGAAGGCATCGTCACTTGAAGCCAGCAATCGCTTTGGAAGCGGTGTTCTAATTAACATCTGCACAATTAAGAAACCCAATGTGCTAACTGAAAGTTAGTTTTCGCTCAAAAAATCTGGCTCGGCATAAACGATGACAACTGATCTAGTCTTCGTATCAATCGTCTTTCACTTAAGCTTCTGCTATCGGCTGATATGGAGAGGAGGGTCTTCACCGTCAACACTGTTTTTTTTTTNATTGAAATCTCTCTTCGATGATGTAAAATGATGTAAATTAACTTTTTATCACATAATGTTGAGCTGTTACTGTGATAATGTCACCACGCGTGTAGTTCTCCTCCCGGTTTCTATCTAAGGATGGTCTCGAGCATTGTGGGACATATGTAGGACGGGCTCTGTAGGCTCCAAAATAGCTGCTCTCGGGGTCGCGTCATAGTGGCTGTGTTGTTTCTCTTTTGCTACCTAGTTGGTGTTGAACGATGCTGATCTCATGCCAAACGGGGCTCATTCTGTCCTCTACGTATTTCGACAATGCTCGTATATAGTAACATTCGAATTTACTTTAGTTTACAGAAGGTATAAAAATATTGTGTAAACAAATCATTTTCATCATATAATCTGTCCAAGTGCCCTTTTTTGTAAGTAAATGTGATTTTCTTTTTGACATTGATGAGAACTTTTGGAGGTAAACACTGGTGCATTTTTGAGAAGTACATAGAGATATAAAGATTTGATTTCCTTCTGTAGTAGTTCCATAACGGTGTTGTTTTTTCACTGTTATCCATCAGTAGTACATGTGATGTGTTTGTTTACTTGTTTATGCTAACCAACTGTTCCGCGCATCCTCCCAAGTCACACAGTGTGCTCATTTGCTGTTTAGGCCTCTCTCCTTGATGATGGTTTCGTACGTATTTGCAAAGCGGGAAGTCCCATGTCAAAAGTTTCTTCATACTTCCATGGAACCTGTAGGTTTTCCCATCTGTTGTCCATTCTATTCTTGACCACATTTGGCCCTTGATCAATTTCCTTGAAAACTCGATTCTTCTATACAAATTTAACAAATGCTTTACAGCAATGCTCTTACTTTTTGACGAAAAGACAGGTCCTTGTGCACAATGAGAGCTTACTCTGAGAGCAGCGGATGACTCCATTTAATGAACTCACCATCCGTCGCCCAACCTTTCTTTCTCTCTTTCTTCCTATCGTTCCTTGCTTCTAACTTTCCTTATTAACGTCCTCCTGACTTATGTTATTAGGAGATGGAGATTGAGTGAGGTTTGGCAGTGTTCGAAACTGAGTCGGGAAGACACTGAGCGGAAGAAACCTTTCACGCCCCGTAATGAGTTTTAGTAGCGCGAGCGCTGGTGTAAGTGGGGCGGAATACGAAATTGCAGACCGTAGAAAAACTAACTGTCCAACAGCATCTCGCAGACATCTATATGTCATAAATGATTGGATGGAATTGCCTTTGCACAAGCGCAATCCTTGCCATTGCGGGCTGCATTGAGATATCTCAAGTGCTCTGTTGGAATACACTGTAACTGTTTTTCCTACTCTGAGCGAGATTCTTACGGGCCTTCCAACTATTAAAGATTTCAGTGCGTTTGCATGTGTGAGGCCCAAGCAAATAGGGTGATGTCACTTTTGGCGCATTTCCATTTTACCTCACCGCGCTACTGACTATAAATAGAGGGACCTGTCCATTTTCCTTTCGTTTATTTTCAGTTGCGAACCGATCTTTCTGTAAACGTTGTCGAATTCGATCAGCATTCGTTCCGCTTTCCCATTAGCCGGTGTAAGGAGCATGTTTTCGCCTACGAAGCGAAGGTGGTGCGACCGTCATAGACTTTCCCTCCCATGTGTTCTGTTCCAACTGACGCATAATCTTCGAGAGCGATAATGAACAGTCACCGGCGAAGTGGCATCGTCCAAACGAATCCTCTCCTCAGGTTGATGGTGATGTTCACTACTCAATGAATTCAATGACAATTTCCAATCTGCTGAGCGTGAAGCATGAAGACATCTTATATCTTCGCAATATTTTAGTGAATCTTTTGAAACTTTCCTGCATAGCGGCTTTTCATATAGGGTCCAGCCAGTCCTGCCGAGGGTGAATATTGTGTACAATTCATAGATTATAGGTAGCAGGTGGAATGACTGCTATTTTCGCATGACAAACTGAGTCAGGATTTCGACGATACTTTTCGGTGGAGGACTTTTTGGGTGCATTAGTCTATCATTTGAATTAGTTGTTCTACGAGTCAATGAACTAAAGGCATGCTAGACTTTGGGAAGAAAAAGCCGAAGAATGTAATCCTTCCTGCTGTAGAGGTTAGGTAGGCAGTCGGAAACGGCTATCGGAAGATCAGTGGCAAGCCTGGGCGTTAGGTGGTAATTGCCTGCTGCTGCACGACTGCATGACGACGAATCAGTACAAGAGCTTCTAGTAGAGATGTCTCTTGGTACTCATGAGCTCTCCACCTTTCTAGCCTTATCAAGAACATGTGCGTTGAGCAGACTTTATTCTTTTCAGTAATATCGTTAACGGGAACTTAACTCGCTCGTGAAATGATGCTCCCAGTTGGGTTACAGGGTTCTGTTCCCTGAACTTGACGGCTCACTACACTAGTTAAAAATTTGCTGGGAAGGTGGCGATGGCCCGTTCGCGTATAACAAAACCTCTGGTAAGAGATTGAGTAATCCATTATATTGTGGCAGTTAGCTGCCAGTTGGCGCCAAAACCATCGCAACTGCTGGGCTTCTTGAACTGCGTGTCACTATAGCTAGTTTTAGTCGTGATGAATCAACTCTGACCGTCTTTTACTGTGTTCATTCCATTTCATTCTGCAAGGTTCCATGGGACCTCGTTAGTCCTTGTTTGTCCAATTTTGTTGAAGTCGCTCACATAGCCTGCGAGAAGACTGATGTTCTCAGAGAGTTTTTTAGTTTGCTGCAAATGAAACCCCTCCAATTACCCCTCGTCATAATGGAGCATGATGTTGGCGCGTTTGCTGGTCGAACCACATCCTTTCAGAAGGAAGTGCCCCCATTTAAGTTGCCTAATTTTTCTGCGAAACTATTTAGTTTTGAAGCTGACGTGGATGGTCAAGTGCATGTTGACGGAGACGCCCACACCACCGATACCTTTGCTGTTCTATGTTTTGAGTACCGGTTCTTTCTCCGGCGTCGTAAATGGCGTCTCGCGGTCCGTCTGTTCTCGTTTCTTAGATTCTTGATTTGGGCCGGTTGTTTATAGTCTTAAGCCCTTCTGCTCAGCAGCGCCTTCCGAACCGTCTCTCCCAATTTTGCCGAATTCCAACGTCTTCGAGTTCAGGAAAGTGAGGCCCTTTAGGTTTGGCATTAGTATTTCCACAAGTAGCTTTTCAGCCCCTGGTGTGCAGCTGGGTTTGCTATGGATGGTTAGCCATGCCGTCCGGCTGGTAGGTGTCACGTTATCAAAGGCGCTCATCACATTTCCTGTTCTTCTTAGTCACTCAGTGCAAACTTTTACCTGAGCCGAAACGTAATAACCCCAAGCATCTTAACGTGCACACGCATCCATGCAAGCGTGCCCCTACAAAGAGAATAAAACGTATAGATCGGCTCAGCATGGCCAGAAGAACGATTTCAATTTTCCTGTACTACCAACGTCAGGAAAAGTAAATGGTGGCTTTTTATCTGCGATTCGCCTTGTAATTGCCATTTGACGGTAAAGGGCGTCCTCGATATCTTTAATTCTGCCAGTTGCATTCCCTTCTTCTTGTTTTTCTTCTTCGCGTTAATCCGGCGCCATTTCAGGGACAGCTGTTCTTGTGAAATGTTTCCACTTTCACTCATCTTTTTTTTCCGTTACTTCAGTTTCGGCGAGGTCCTTCTTGGTCACGTCCCGCCACCTCTTCATCGGGGCTCCTCGTGGTTCGGGGAACGTCCGTTCCTATCGTCGACAAAACTAGGTCACGCACTACACGTCTTGCGAGGCGCAGCCCTTGTGAAGTTCAAGATGAACTTCTTTGAACCGTGCAGGGATTTTGCGGATTGATTATTTTACCGCACGCGGGTACGTGTGCCGTTGAGAAATGGATGAGATCATCTTGTACATAGAAGAAGCAAAGTGATGTAGAATAAGGCAACTAGAAGGTGAGGCAGTAAGGCGATGACTTGAAGAATTGTGTTCAGATGTCTGCGCGCGGTAAAATAATTCAATTTGCAAAACTCTTGCAAATGTGTCCATCTCAAAATCGCAGTGCGCGGCAAGCGAGACCTGGTTCCATCAGCGATAGGAACGAAGCGCACCCAGTATACGGTCATGCAGCTCGTCAAATTTTGAACGGCTACTGTAGAACGGAATCGATCCATTGACAGAGTAAAAAGTAGGGCCGCAGCTCCTATGAGAAAGAATATTCCAAAACTCTTGAACTGCTTTGGGAATGCGCCGAGAGTTTGAATGGAGCATGTTACGTATAGAACTGGATACAATTACTCCCAATACTTCATCTTTGGGCGGCTTTCCGGGACACAATTTTGTATTGATCTTCAAAACCACCACTCCACCCTTCACTTGGATTCAATTCAACTCTTAATCTTGTGCAAGCCATTCGCTGTTATAGGCTTTGAATCCGAATCGAAGTCTCTTTCTGATTTCCACTTCTCGTGTTCGTGTTCGTGAAAGAGTAGATTGACTTCTGAGAGTGTAGAGAAATCATCGATAGGTCTTGTCTTCTAATAGCATAGACTGATCTAGTCCCTTTTCAGCTCCCAAACTCCCAGTTCATAGCGTTTGCCGGAAGGTCAACCATGTCAGCGGAGTGGCAGTGAAGCGACACATCTCTTGACATTCGATCAAAGTTTTCAAAAACCCGGGTTCAGTGCCGGAGGTCCACCATTCGGCTAGTGGGCTTAGGAGCTGGGACATCACTGCATCATCATTCATCGTTGATAACGTTTGTTCTCTTTCCGTTAGGTGCGGGGTGGACCTTCTGCAATGGGCCCCAAAGATCATCTCCTTTGTGATTCATCTCTTCATGTGTTTTTTATAGCGGCGTACAGAGCTTACACAGCAAGGACACATCTTGCCATCACTAGTGGTGCCATCACGCACAGTATCATCGACGTTCCGAAGAAGCGGATACTGAAGCCTCTTGTGGGATTGAAGTTCGGCTTGCTCCCTACGGGTAGAGGGCTCCCGTTTGTCTGCTGTTGTTCAATAAAAACAAGATGTATGAACGATTATGCGTATGGATGTGTCGTGGAAAATGGAAGTGACAGTGACAGCCCTGTAACGAGCGCGCAAAGGAGCATGGCGTGTCATCTTTTTTCTCATTTCGTGGTTCTCTTATCGATTGTAAAGCACTTCGGCCGTCCTTCGCCCAGGAGAGCAGCCCCACCACGCGGCGGCGCGTGCCCGCCGAAATCGCTTCACTGTCTCTTTTGTTTTTTCTTTTTCACAGCTCAAGGGAACCTCCCGCTGAATCCCACAGGTCTGCCCCACCTTCACGTTTTCTCCCATCCAACTGGTCATTCCCTCATCGAGAGGGCTTCTCTATTCCGCTATTCCTGAAGGACATCGCATTCATTTTACCTCGGCTCTACTACTTTTTCAATACTGCCGTCTTTACCCTAATTGGCTTAGCGGGGAACTGGTCGATTTCTTGAAGCGAAGCGGAACCGTTTACCGTACCAGCACAGTCTGCTGGTTCTTCTGCTCGATCTCATCAGGTGGTGTACCTAACAGACGATCATCAAAAAGATCATCTGGAAGAGTAAGTTGTTCATAGCCTCAGTAAGAGCGACAAAAGCGTGAAAGATGCATCGAATTAGAAGTTCTTTCTGCTTGCTTTCCAGTTATTTGACTGTCATACACTTGGAGGACAGAACACTACTGGCTGCGAGAATCGTGTTGTGTATATTTGGTAGTAATGAGTAGTATTTCACAATTTGACTGACTGGGGGTTTTCGTCTGGCACAGGACGGAACTCCCATCTCGAATATCGCTATGGTCTACCTTGCTACCATTACTATTTACCTGGTTGAGTGCGTTTGCAAACGAGAAAGTTTCTCTGTTGATGACATCAGTCGTGTCTGTTCCATCTACCCCACTGAAGGAGCGCTTATCCCATCAAGTCAAGAATTTGCGAACCCTGCTGAATAAGCGGCGAGTTGGGAACCACAAACTGGTCACAAATCCCTACTCCTCCACGTCCCTTCATATATTGTGGTAAGAAACACCTAGCGCTTATTACGATAACCTCCTGCTCGGAGCCATAAACGTCGAAGGAAAGGTTGGAAGTGGAACTATGCTCATCGTTTGCGATCAGGTAATGTAACTGTTTTCACATCGCACTCTGCTAGGTAACGTGGAAAAATGTGAGGGACCTTCATCGGGGACCACGTCCCTTCAGTCGTTTGCTTTTTGCTCTTTTATTTTTGAAATACAGATTGCATCGATAGATAATTCGTTCCCAGGATGTGCCGCTGGCTTGAATTATGGGCTTGCTTAATTGGATTGGTACCACAACTGAAAAGTCTTGGAACTTTTAGACCGCTGCCGTGCTGCGATGCTTCTAACTGCTACCATTAGTAGTACTAGTTGATAGCTTGGAAGGGCGACAACACCGATTGTCCAAATGTTTACCCAGTAAGGCAGTAGCGGTTATTTATTTGCTCTGCTTGACATAGTAATGGAGCTTTGAGGCGACTTACCGATGAAATATCTTTGTGAGTACGTACCAGGAAGCCTGGCTGAATGTGTATTTTCAACGTCTGTGGACCCACTCACTTGGAAAATGGCTAGTGCTTCAATGTCGATCATTTCGTCATAGCTTCATCCCTGTTTCATTTCTTCCCATCCATCCTACTGTATAATCTCATTCTCCTCGGAAAATCTGCTTCACAATCGACCGAGTGGAGTCAGGGCTTGAAGTTCTTCGCGTTGAAAAATTCTCTACGGATGAAATGCTTTCTGTTCCGCTAAACTTCAGTGACCGTGCAGTGACGTGCTTGTCACGGCTGATTTTCTTTTTGAAGAGGACCTTCAAGTCATTCGTCAAATTTCAATACTCCACTTCTCCCTCCACGCAGTAGGATGATCCTCAGATCTTCGTTTGTCTTTCTTATCCTAACAGTTATAACCCACGAATTTTATCCTGATTGTTTATCAGCGACCAGAGGACTTATACGTGATAGTCTTCTAAGTTTTCTTGAGCAGATCTATGCGGTTGCTTTCCTGTTGATGCTTGGTTTAGGGCACTGCTTTATTTAGCGCTTAGCTTGATGAATTCGCTGTTCTTTCAAGGGAAACTAAGAAACGCATTGAATTGCCGAATCCTTTTTTTCTCTTGTAGCACGTCGATTGCTTTCTGCATTCGTCTATGCCGTTCGATTGCCCACTACGCATGCCCGGCTCTGAGGCTTTTGTCGACTGAACCCTGCCGATTATAAAAATACCACCTCTGGCTACCCGAATCTCGTTAGTTCATCACCAAACAGGCAATGCCAGCGATTTATATCCGTTCATAATGTCACGCATGAACTGAGTTTATTTTTTCCGCTCCCAGGCTCCCCAATCGAGGCAAAGAAGTGGAACTCTAATAACTTTACACTCTGCAACCGTTTACACAGGGTGAGGGATCACACGCCCAATCCCACGCCCCATCCCCTCCATCTCTGTATACGTCAATATTTCTTTTCTCTCAATGTTTCCGCGGTCTAGCAAGCCTGTAGTACTGTCTCTGAACGATTCTGATGTGGCTTTTGCTTCGAAAAGCTCGACATTATTCATGTAGACCCCGAAGTCGTAGCCCAAGAGGCCCATTAGTGTGTATCTGGTGGAACACGGTGTCGATTCCTTATTCGAGCTGGCTCACTACCACAGGACAAAACAAAACCTCATGAAAATGTAGACGTCCAAATCACTTCACTTTCATACATACTAATAGAGATTGCAACCCACCTTGGTTTTTTCTTAGCTGAAGTCTTGAAGTACGTTGTAAACTTCACGGCTCCTCGACTGTTCAGGAGAATAGAGCACGTTATCCACCAGGTACAGCAGGTAATTTCCATCGCATTGCGAACATTTATTTCTTCCTTCAACAACGGCCTTAACAAAGCGACTGTTTAACTCATACTCGATTCGATCTTCTTTTTGACGAGCACCCAACGATTCTTAGTTGTCGGAATCTCTTCTGATGCTGTATTTCAACAGAAGTTTCCATCGTTGTCAAGGAAAATTATGCTGTCAATTAGGGTTTCCACTCCTTCAGTTCTGCTAACACCCTCGAAAATGACTATGCATATCACGTAATAGGGATGTGAATTTCCTCCCCTAGAAATGCCAATGTTATCCTGCAAAGTTATCAAGTTATGTACCACCTCCGCTGTAGACTAATCCATGCCCTTACATGAAAGATCGTCCACAAATGCCTCCCCAGCACATATGCTAATCATTTTGCTTGAAGAAATTATAAACTGCCAATTTCTTTTAAATACTTATTTGGCTTGATGAACGCCCTGCAGAAGCCATTCGAGGTCTCTGTTCGAGTTAGTTCCAGACAATTGTTTATGATTATTGTACACTTTTCATTTATGTTAACCCTTCTACGTCCACCTTCTACCGTATTACCGATAGAGCTGTGTTACTGGGTTATTACTATCACCACCTTACCACAAAAAATGTTTCGGCAAAATCGAGTT
Source organism: Haemonchus placei (assembly GCA_900617895.1). Taxonomy (NCBI): domain Eukaryota; kingdom Metazoa; phylum Nematoda; class Chromadorea; order Rhabditida; family Trichostrongylidae; genus Haemonchus; species Haemonchus placei. The sequence continues at coordinate 59,982 of UZAF01016768.1, forward strand.
ATCGTTAAAAAAAGAACTGCAGATAATTCTCGCCACTCCTGCATTTTATTATGATTTATTGATACTAGCAATTTTATAATTTTTATATGATTGACAAATAGTGGCTCTTCAGGGAATTTAGTTGGTTTTCAGTTTGTTCTTGCACTTTCACTAGTCTTTCAGAATTTAAGCATTTGATAAAGGTCCACACAGTCGGAATCAGTATTATAAGCTCTATGAGGACCATAACATGTTCGAAAATTTCGTGGTACTCAATCTGTGATTATCAAAACTCCCTCATATCAACCGATTGTTTTTTCTCAACAAATTCTGTGAATTGGAACTGGTTTACTTTACTTATTATTGGCTGTGGGTCTAGAGTGATTACGAGTTCTTTCATGATATATGCCTAATTCTCGAAGCAGCTCGATGATTTAGTGCTTTCTCAATGTCAATTTTTTGTCTCACACCGGACGACTGACTTTTTGTCCCACATTGTTGTCCACATTCTAATTTTATCTGCCATCTCACAAGTTTTTAAAACTCATTCAATTAACTGGCAACAGCCAGTTGTTTAAAGAATTTTAATTTGGATCATGGAATCCAATCGGACTGCAGGCCTTGTTTGACATCTTTGTGTATCATAGAAACAGTTCTACAGCGGAGAGTTATGACCCAGATCGATAATGGGCGACCTCACCTCAAGCTCTCACCCAAAACAGTCATTAATAGGCAGCGCAAACACCCACACAGCCATCGTGCTTGCCTAATGGTCAGAGCTGGTTTCCTTCCTTTTTAATTCATCCGGTTCGCTTTGCTAGCTTTTCCGTCAAACCACTGATAACTTCGTCGTAGATGCGCAGACAATCTCCAGGCCAGTATGTATCTGGCTCAATTGTTGACTGAATTACATCAGTTGATGTATCTTTATTCGGGATGTTTCCATTCAAAAATTTCCCTTAATACTCGATTTTTCTGATTAGCCATCGTTCTTTACCGATCTCTTTGAGAATTGCTATTTCCTCCAACAGTTTTTTCACTATTGACAGTGCCGAGCCGGTACACGACCGTTTTAGAAGTATACTTTATCGCTGAGGTTGCTCTTCAAGGTATTTTTTCACTCAAGTTATTCGTTTCTATACTCCTTTGTGTTTTCCAACTCTCCTGCTCGTAGTTTTATGGAGAAGTTGGGGAGGTCGTCGTTTGGCGCGGTTCCTTGCAACCGTGGAACGCTCGACTCTATCGTCGTCGGAACTCGGCCACGCTGCAAATTGGGACGGCTGTTGCAGTACCCACGTTTGGTCAGTGGAGCAACGATTTGCACTCGCCCATAGTTGTGAGGTGATATACAGCCAGCCAACTCATTTTGCATTGTTTGGCACAGGATTTGGTCCAGTTTCTCATTTTATGATCGTCTGATTGTCATAATTGAAGTTTGGACGTTATATGCAAGCAAATAGGGCTCCTAGCGAGTCACTTGATGCGCCTTATTGCTTGGCGCTGAAAGCTATTGTCAAGCTTGTCAGTTCGATTGTCGAGGTAAACCCATAAACACTGTTCGAACAGTTTTTTCCTAAACAGATGGTCTGTCGCTGCTAGCCCTTTTCCGTGTTCACCCGACTGGAGAAATGTTTTTCATCCTCAGATTGATTTGAGGTCAGGTGCTTCTATTCATAACGAGTTCGGAACTTTTGAAGAACAGTATTCAGTGAATTGGTTCCTGCTATCCACACAAAACACTGTTTTTTCTGTTGGAGAAGGCATTTTTTTAGGCTACGGCTTCCATAGCGCTGTTTGTGGCGTTTGAATGAGACTATGTACGAAAATTATTTACGAGCTTCCCAGTTGATTTGTGATGAAAACGAAATTCATAAACGTCATTTACACTAAGGCTCAAATCAATGAAAACACTCAAGGACACTGCATTATGCCGGTTACTTCACCGGTTGCCTGGAAGAAATCAAAATTCTTTGGGAAAACAATCTTTTATCAGAAAGATGATTCTTTGAATGGCTAGTAGCATATGCACTGACTGTGCGGGTCAGCCTCACGCAAGCCACCTGTTTTGCGCCATCAGATGAACTGGTACCAATTTACTGATCCCATGGGATTGGGAGGCATAGCATGCAAGACAAGCATCGTTGCGGGATCTGGTTCGCAGTCCATATGCTGCTAGAAGTGTCATATGGCACGAGCCCATTTGATATTACAGTGTTACATCCTTCGTCTGTTTCCTCTCAGCCATGACTCGGTTTTCGATCCCATTCACAGCTGGCACAATCATTGGGTACTCCGTTTCAGCAATGCCCTTCTGTTTGATGCCTTGTATGTTTTTAGTAGTGTTTGACACATGAGAACTCTTTTGCCTCGGCTTCTTTGTTCCCATGCTTTGTCAGAACAACAACGGTAGAGGTTTGCCAATTAGATCCGATTTATCGATAGTGACCACAAAATACTGGCGAGGTTTCATTTCCGGGTGACTTATTGGTCCTGTAAGCGATTCTTAAACGAGTTTTGGATTTGTGACAGCATCCTTAGCCAGACTGGCTCTCTGACAGTGAGCCTGGTGCTGGCACTGTCATCATTTTCCAATTTTCGACAGCCTTAGTTTCCTCGTGAGTGGTAAGTAATTGTGAACGAGAGTATTATTCTCACCTGGCTTATCCTGCGATAGATGTGACCTAAATATGATTCTCTTTAAAGATCATCTGTGGTAAAATTATTCACTTTCAATTCGTCACGTGCATGATGGAACTGATATATCAGTTGATACTTTCCATCAGCGTGCCTATTCCTCAAAATCGAGACTGAATACTGATCGATGAATTTGCGATAAGGTCAAAATTACTGAATTCTATTCTTAATCTCTAGCAGATGGGTCTCGCTAAGTAATGGAATAGCTCTCCCGTTAGTTCCCGGAAAACTCCTCTTCATTCGATTTTCGGTTGTTCACCCTGATCATTTCCATGTGGTGTTCCACGCTCCCTCATTTTTATTTCGTGCTCGAGACCATCGCTTCAAGATTTTGGAGGGGCTGCTGCACATTACAGGCGGAAATGATGTCTGTTTTTTCTAACAGATTCTTTTATCTGAATCGAACAACGATACCACTCGTAAACGGTATGAAGTGAAACCTTCACGCGGTCGTTCTGAGATTCCATTTCTCCTGAGTTGGCACATAGCTCAGCGGTATCGATTGATAGACTTACTGTTGTCGAGTCAATCGATAATGTTGAGCTAATATTGTACGAGTCGCCTGTCGCCGGAATGTTACTGATGGCGTACGGTTCTCGGGCGTTTGTTATGGGAAAACGGTTCAACGTTGTCGGGCAGCCTCTCATCACTCCGAAGGCAGAGATTGCATCTTGCCCTTTCCTGTCCTCGGCAGTTCAGTTTGTTCCATCAAAACTTTCATTACGTTGAAAGATACTGTGCGCTGCTAGTTCCCAAGTGTCCTTCGATTTTTTCCCAGTCGATTCCTTTACTGATTCTTATAGGAGCCTGCTTCAGCTCTGGCGCTATAGAAATAGAAAGCCAACTTTTTTTCTGCGGTCTACAATCATTTATTTCGTCGTCCATTCGTATTAAGTTTTGATGGCTAGTTTCCTGATTCAAATTCGCCTCCTTTCAAGTGCTCGCTATGTTTGCTGTGTGCAGCCGGAGCTCAAGCTTTGTTGCTTGCCGCTCCGTCGAGTACCCGGCCATGTTTTTCCACACCTTCGATCCACTCATCGATTTCTAGTTCTGTCAGAACTACAGAATACTTGGGCAACCCATCGACCTTGCCTCAGTCTCGCCGTGACCATTACAATGGTTCTCAAATCAGGCAAAACGTTCGGCAGCAACTAGACTCGAATTAGCATCTTCACTTCCCCATCTCTCTTTTGGCCGTTACGATGTCCAGAAAATGCAAATACGAGTTATTAGTATTCCCGTTCTCTCGCATAAAACCACAGTAACGTAAATTTGGAGCAGATATTTGGTGCCGAGTGACCCTATAGTTGGATACATTTTTTTTTGTCTGAAATGGTCTTATTCCATTATTTGAGTCTTAGTACCGTCACATATATCCCAAACCAAGCAACTGCTTTCTTAATTCAAAGCTAACAGCGCCTGCTGCTTATGGTTATGCCTTTGATATCCTTGGTGTACACATTTTATTGTCTCCTTAAGATCATTATTCTACAATTTTTGAAGTTGGTACCCCCTGGGTCAGATCGCTAGCTCTCGTCCTGCACTACACTTAAGCTTTCTGACTCATTGTCGCTAGTTCGCAATGCTCAGCTTCTATCCTAGAATTCAGGTATCCTGGAATGACTGGATGGTTGTTAGGTATCCTTGGCTGATTTCCTCACTTTTTTGACTGGTTATGGAAATTAGTCTTTTCAGTTTGAGTTTTTGTCTTGTTCATGTTTTTGACGGCATGTCGAATGACGTACGAAACAATAAACAATAAACAATATACGACGCGTCGGAAAAATACTTTGGGCAAGAAGATGGTTCTGGTGAGCGGGATGTTCGCCAACTCTAGAACGGCGGCTAGCAAGCGCATTCATGGAGAACTCCCGATTCTTTGAAAGAACGTTGAGAGTGGAGATCTCCTCACAAACTTTGAATGTTGGAATAGTTCACTCGTGCGTTATCGATCGTTATCGTTATCCCTGGTCCATTAGCTATTGACTGGGTCGTCTTCGACCTTCCTCGATCTGAACGCTGCTGGTCATACGTCGATATTTCCCTCGTCACACCTCTCCCTCCCTCTGTCACTCCATCCTCCTGAAAGGTGCACATGATTGATCCGCAGTTTTCCGCAAACTGTTTGTTTCTCTTTGTTTTCGTTGTTCGTGGTGTTGCCTGGAACCCATTCGAGTCGCATATAATTTCAGAGCTTTCTATTGATGTAGATTTTTTTTTCTGCTTTTCCCATGGAATAGCTTAAGACTGAGTGGACTGTGTCTTAATAGGAAGGTGCACTTTTAATCGATGTTTCAATCAGAGAAGAAAGTGGAGTCAGTTCTTGTATAATACCATTCCGACGGTAATCTTTCTATCGTCATGATACAATTTTTCTGGTTCCCTTTTACTTATTCGGCTCGATACTTAAAGTGACTATTTCCAATAACTCCCAGTGCTTCACTAGTTTATGTTAGACATAGAATTGACCGAATAATCCCTGCCACAGCCAAATTTTCTTGTTCTCTCATTTCTCTACTCTTTCATTAGGTTCGGTTCATCATGTTATCTGCCTCTGCTCATCGTGGTTAACCGCCCAAATCGTCATTATTCCCCTAATGGGATCCGCACTCGTTCTGGCTCCACTCAGTTCACTTTCCGCTCCTTTCGACTTCCTGGCGTTTTTTATTTTCTTTGTTTTTAATTTTGAAAAAAAAAACGCTGAAGAAATCTCGATCAACCTGTCATCCTTCCTCCATCCTCCCACCTATTATTTGACTCCGACAGGAAACTCTATTTTTAAGAATTTCTGAGTTT
>UZAF01016769.1:0-65392 GCA_900617895.1 Haemonchus placei
TATTAAGCAGAAACTACTTTACCAATGTATGAAGTCACGCGCTTCCTTAAGCTTTTGCCGAAAGTCCTTCCTCATTTCTGCCTTCGGTTGTGGCGAGTTCATAAAAACGTAAGGGCCAGCAGTTAGCATGTGGTGTTCCCCGGTCCTATCCCAAGTTCGATCTATCATCCGTTCAAGATATGTATATGTCTCGATAACTCTAATGCTATTCTCTTGACGCTCAACTTAGCCAGCTAATTGTAAGAACGGATTGGATCGAAGGTAACTTATATGATAGGGGTGGTGCGCATCCCTGTCGCTACTTATTAAGAGAATTAAGAGAACTATAGTGAGGAACGAATCACTTAAATGATTAATAATACCTACTTAAGTGGATTTTTGTTTAGTTGCCAAGTGAATCATATAGAGCTCTTTTACAATTACATGTACTCTAATCTGATTGAGAATATCACCATTTTCAGGAAGAGGGCATGGCAGCTAACATGCGTTGCTCTTATACCATTTCCTTTTCTTCCTAATGTTGGCAGATCTGAAATTCCGTTACTGTGCATTGGTGCACCCCTAACGTTAGCTATCATATTACGGAAACTGCCTCTACATCCTTTATTGGAAAAGAAGTCAGAGAATTTTCGTAGGCTGTCTGCCATGCTAATGGTGACAGCTACTCTGATTCTGGTGTCGTCCTATCTATTCCAAAAGGTAGGTTTTTTCACCTCAGCTATTCATTTACAGTTGGTCTACCGTTCTGTTGATGAACCATTTGGTTTCACTTTCCTAGTATTTTTGATATCCGCATTCAACCCTTTTTTTCTATCAATTTTTCTTTTAACGTTTATATTTCTTCTCTCTATAACTTACTTTTTCTAGCTATTGTACTTATTTGTTACCCTTTGCAGCCGCCAGCTATTCTCCGACTTATTTCTTGGCTTTCGCTGCCCTTTTCGCTTCTGCTGCCGCTTTTTTCACCACCTACTATTCTTGATAGAATGTCATGGTTTATCTGTGAGTTTTCTTGATAAGAATTTGAAACCATCTTTTTTATATATATATAAAGTCACACTATTTATAGGTTCACTGTTTGTGCCATACTCATTGCTATCGATAGCTTACGAATCGACTTTCATGTTATGTTTCGTTCCACTATTATTAATGTATCTACGGTTTGAGTTCGGTCATATGTCGGCTACCGACTTTCTCAATCTTCCAGCCGATCGGTCATTCAGTGTTGGTAGGCCCAACTACAAAAGATCTTATTCAGTCCTATTGTCGTTGAGTGATATTTTTGTTGTTATAGTCTGCACTTCGCCATCACGTCGCGTAGCCGGCGCAGAGTTGAGTCGCGCGGTAATTTGTGTTAGCTTTGTATTGGCTGCCATATTTGGTACTGGAAATTTCGCATCAATGAATTCGTTCAATCCGTCGACTTTGAGTCGATTTATCTCAGTGTTCAGGTAGTTTACTTTAACCTCTACAAGTTATTTCCATGTCACTCCATTTTGTTTGAATGCTTCGAAGCCGTGCTACTTTTCAGTCCATTCACAATGGCAACGCTACTCGTATTGAAAATATTTATACCTTTGTTGATGATATCACTACTGTTCGCAGCGGTTCTACGATTTGATCACGAAGCTATTCAACGGCATTCATGTTTGGTGCTTATTATTACAGATCTCATGGCTATGGTCAGTCTTTTTTTTCGATTTTCATGTCTCTTTCTCTTTTTCATTTGACCCTTTAAAGTGAGCTTTATCTTATTTTTCTGTCTTTGGTTTTATGAGGGAGGTGATTGGTCTGTTTTCAGTGCTTTTTCCATCAGCTCAAGGATGACGGGAGTTGGCTGGACATTGGCTTGAGCATATCTCAATATCTGATATCCATATGTACATCTGTTGCTATTTTGTTGCTATTATTATGTGCTAGTACTCTAATGACTACCATGTTATCCAGTTACAATGTAAAGAAGCTCAAAAGTGTGTTAAAGGGTGAACAAAACGATTGCCTTTTATGAACGTGTCTTTCTTCCATATAGTCTCCTCTAGTGGCTTTAAATAGAAATATGCTAGTCTTCTTCACAAAGATCTTTCGCATTGCATTGCCTTAAACGAGTGCTCATTCCATTGCATCAATCAGTAAATTTTCGCTATTCAGCTTGCCTTATTGCAAATAATAAATTTCATTAAATTGTAGAATTTAACCAAACAGAATAAAGCATTTATAATTGTTGTAAAAATTGTGCAAATTGGCGTGTTCAAGTGAAACCAATAATTGAGTAATAGTGACTACAAGAAGCAGTGGTTGAAAACATCAAAGGCGACTTCGGTCAGAGAAGACACGTATTATTGATCCGAGACCAAAACGAGCGACTAACTAAAAAATAATCGATTGACAAATGCAATAACAAGTGAAAAGCTCCTAGGAAAGAGCTGGAAGGTTTCGTTTTATCGAGAAATTTGAGAGAAGCAAAATAAGATGAGGCTCACCAATGAGTGCCAAGTCAAAAGTATCTGACACAGCGCATTTTCTGGTGTTATTTCCATTGCTTTGTATACGTACTTCATCAATATATCCCCTTCATCAGGAGAGAGCTTCTAAATGGTCCGTAAGTCATAGAATTAGTAATTTACTTTATAATATGTGTGAAAGTTACCTTTACAACAGGGTCAATCTCACTAGATTTGAATGAACCCAAAACTTTAGCGACTAGCATAGTGGATTTGTCTTTAACAGCCTTAAATAATGTATGATAGCAAGAAGACGAGATAAATCATGAGGCCAAAAGGTATCATCAAGATATGTATACAACGGTTATGACCTTTCAATTGTCGGAACCACATGTATAAATCGATGAAATGTACCTGATTTTTGCATTTTAATGGTGGATTCTGCAGTGCAGCATGAAGTGCATCCTCGAGGCGATTAGTTTGTAGATGCGAATTCACTGTACGCTCATCAGGCCCAAGACCAGGAGTATCGCCAGCTGAATTAAAGAAATTCAATACACAACTCCGAGACTAGACTATGGAACCTTTGGAACCATATTGAAAAAACCGGAAAATGTCGAAATTGAAAAATTAAAGTAGCGTAGAGGAGGTGATTTTTCCAAAACTCTTGAACATAAAGAGTTAAGTATCCATTGCTTCACACTACGTTATTTATTACTGTTATTATAACAAGTGTACTATTCCACACTACTCTTAAAATTTGTGGACGGTCAAGATTACTGGATTCCTTAAAAGCAGAAAAATTATATTGATTTTGACAAAACGATAAAAAAACGTACAAAAAGATTAGATAAGGGTAATTGATCCCTCCGGTAAGCAGGCCACATTCAACATTAGAAGAATGGAGGATCGTTTAACCAAAGATGGCCAATTGAGTATATTTACCTAATCTATTCATGTCTGTGAACCAAGAGCCAGCAGCACGAATAGATTGCAATGCGGAAATTAATGAAGCATAACAAAGAATTCATGGCCCACCTTTGTTCGAATCGGGTCAATCATGTCGCTGCGTTAAACATACAAGAAGTTTGAAGGTAATGTAAGCGATATAGGCCGTACGCCACGTTTCAAACGCTGTTCTCTTCAGAACAATGAATGACCCTACATTTTATTCATTCCCATTTCTTTGAGCTCATCCAACCATTGAGAAGTCAAGGCAGGTCTGCCTAATAAAGTTATGCTTATTTTTGCTTACAAAGGACTCATGGACCCCTTTTTCAATCCGTCTTTTTGTTTAGGATTGTAATTATTGCATGAACATTCATCTTCACTGCAATGGGCACCTCGAAGCGTCAATAAATCACAACGACCAAAGCTGCAAGGAACTCCCATACCCAATCACGACCTCAACGGTCAATATTTTCGTAGCAGCGACAGAGCACCAGGTAAGCCGTTGTTGAGACAACTACAGTTCATAAGTTCTCCTTAAACCTTGTAAGCTTAAGAATAGGTACGGTAAGCACATAGGTGTAAAAAAAGTATAAATTTTAGAACAAAAAAATATGCTATGGACCAATACAATACAAAAAGATATCCCGAGAAAAAAGAAAACCAACCGTCCTCATTTTCATCATAGTTTTCCGGGTCGTAGGCATCGACATCGATCTTCCGATAGCTGGTGTTTTCCATGTTCTTGGCCATTGTGACCGATTTGACTGGGAATAAGTCGTCACGAAAGACTTTAATAGGCGAAGACGATGAGCAACAACTGTGACGTCACAGACCAGACCACACAAATGCAGGGTACTGTAACCAGACTGGTACGCAGTTTGTGATTAGAGCGCGAGTTGAGCATATACTTGGCTGGCAATCACTTGACTCGAAAATATGTATAAGCTCCTACTCGAACAACCGTGATGGGATTGTCATCATCACGACCCTCTATTCATTAAAAAATCACGATCCCGACATCAAACCGTTTTCCCAAGGGATTGGAAATCACCGTGGTTTTGCGGTATGTCTGTGACAAAAAGATTGAGTAACTGGGACGTCATTCAGGAACTATGCTTCATCCAGAAATCCTTTACCCAACATGAATGCTCTTTATTTGGTTTCCAAATTTCTAGGCATTGAGCGCAGGGCGCCTATTTTCGCCCTAGGATTGGATGTACTAAATACAATTGAGCTTTTTCATGAGCTTATCATAGCGCTTGTAAGACAAAAAGTTGCAGAGTAGTATATTTAATCTTCCCGAAAGAACGAATAACTTAACACAGTCTTAACAACAAAATTGAGCTTTGAGCAAATAAATAATGATTAGATCAAGCAAGCAGAAAGATTACGCAAATTCAAAAATCGTACTCAACTTATGAACAACAAAATTTGAATAAAACCGGTGCACTTCTAGGAAACAGGCTTGCTACATTCATAATCTTTCAATGAAGTAACACCGAGATGCTTTTGTAGATCCGGTATTGTTTCCTCCCAGTGATTTTCCCAATCTACGGCCAAAAAGAATCTTGCTCGTTGGGCTTGCTCGACAATCCATGGCAGATTGCGGGCCAGGAACCTGTGACGATGCCTGAAAGCGTTTTCTCCAGCGGATGAAAACAACCTAGAAAAGCGTGGTAATCGAAGTACTTAGTTCAGAGATAAGACAGTCTTCTGCTCAGTATCAAGGTGGCAAGGGTATACTGATGAAGCATATTGATAGCCGTGAAGAATGGAAATAATTATCAAAAAAAAAAATAAACAACTAAGCAGCTTAAAATAAGAATTTGGGATACCAATGAGTAAGACTGGAGCCAATTTTGTTTACTTAGGTTTATTTACCCAAATCTACAGTAAAAACAGTAGCCAGTGATGGGAATCGCTTATTGACGAAGGAGAAACTCACATCGTACGTAAGCGTGCTGCTCCGAAAATACCAGCTGTAACGCACATGGGCAAGCCAAACTGGATACCTTCGAAGTATTTGACGGTGACCTCAAAGGTACGAATTTCAAAAGTTGGCTTTTTGCAACCGAAACGAAGCAGGAAAATTGTGAACTAAACTTGCGACGGCCTATACCTCTCCAAGCATGTGTGTAGGCATCTCCAGAAGGACATGATTGAAGTCGTGTGTTTCACGGTAACGTTGCATCACGTAAAGGTGTTTTTCGTTCTGCACAAATTTGACTGGAGGGCGTGCATCAGGTGACGTTTTCAAGCCAGCTAAAAACCTAAACGGATGAAGAGATCGACTTGAATTTTTTAGCACGAAGTTTAGGTTTTAATGCCGAAAAATGCAGATTTTATTGTAATTTTTTGGACATAACTACTGAAAGTCAATGAGTTTCAGTTCAATGGCTTCTCAAAAAAGCATGGAATAAGAAGCAATCAGCGATTTCTTTGAATCCTCTCAACAGTTAGCGGCGTTGCTGCACTTCCATCAATGGTTATATACAACTAACAAACGTCAGAGAAAAACGAACCAGAACGAACTCGGCCTCAGCAACGATGGATAAAAAATAAAGTTTCAAAGTATGTTTAATATAAACGCTGTATAGCTCCTTCCAACGATCAAAGGAAAAGGGACTGACTTGGCGTATTGTTTCCCAAACGTGTTATCGGGCAACGATTCGAGATATTCACGATTTACTGTCTGATTGGTGACCCTTGGCTGCTCCTTGAGAAGGCGTGCACCAACAACATCACTTTCCATTCGTTGACTGCAATAAGTTATTTCTTTTGATCAACTAATAGTCCAAATTCAAGAAACAAGTCGTTACCGTATCTTTTCTAGAACGCTTTCTAAGGCTGTGGCCTCCCCCATAGCAGCCACCATGTCACCCCGACGTGGATCGGAAATCGCCATAGCTGCTGAACCAACTCCAAGCAAGAGCCGAGAAACGGGAGAAAGCGGAATGTGACCAGGATACAAGCTAGTCATTTTTAATCTGAAACCCATTTAGTGATAACTGAAAGTTACGGAACTTCGAGTACGGTATTACGTTAGTTTCAATATGAAAACTTACTTTCGTACCCATGCAAAACGGATTCCCGGAAGAAAAGACGAAAATATCATGTATTCAGAACCTACCCCTCCTGTTACAGTTGATGCTTCGTCAGCTTCTATGCTTATTCCCCTCTTGACAGTTATTCCTCGCTGCTTTAGAATCTCTTCAATATTCCTCCCCTGAGTAAAAGTTGTTGAGAGTGAAGAATCTTTGGGTCAAAAAGTCTCATATTACCTTGAAATCTTTGAACCAGCCAAGGTTATCAGCGATAATGTGATGGTTTTTGCACTGATCACAAGTCACAATTACTACGCCTTTTTCGTATGAGTTTCGAGAAAATGTTTTTGGGCCCTGGAAACAGAGGTTGATTATGGCACTTTCTATTTCGAACTACTCCGAGAGATATGTTTGATTGCCGTTGCTTATGACTTGCCACATCCAGTTCAAGTTCGGCACTACTCGGGATAAGGCACATGTGGAAAGCTATCCCTATTCAGTTGTATTTTCCTCACGTTTCAACTTCAAAAGATCTATGAACCAAGTAGAAGTGGAGATATGCTGGTGTATTTGATCCTCTGTACCGAATCTGTGTGCTCGACAACAGCTCCACTTGATCCAACCCCGAAAGCGCCTTCAGGTCGGAACAACGAAACTGTTTTGCCATATCGGAGCTTTTTAAATTATTGCCAGGTTTTGACTCTAACAGGACGTAGGTAAAAAAGCTATTGCAACGGGCAGGCATTTGATCACATCCAGTCTTATTCTCGAAAATAGGACAGTACGAGCAATCCAACTAGTTAAAACAGTACAGTAAGAAATGCCTGCTGCGATGACGCAATCAGTTTTGAACCTGGGTAATGTTCGGATCAAAAATCTGACAGCAACTAAAAACTCATCTATGAATTCCTTAGCAAAGCGCTAAACTGTCAACAGATACAATCACTGGATAAATAAAAATAAGTCCAAAATCTACCCGTACCTGACGAGTTCCGCAGACTCCACAAGTATACTGGATAGACAATCGGGCTGTAGAGGGATCAGCTGGAAAAGAGCTCTGCTTACAGTAGGCCCTGGTCCTGGCACTATAAGATGATAGTGGATATCGTCCCGACTTGAGCGCCAATGATACAAACGAGCGGAACATTAGAAGAACGTCCGGCTTCAATAATCTGCTCCAATAAAGTTACCGTAATCTAGTTTGGCGCTATTTATTCGTTTGCGGATGACATAATTAATTCGTCGTCTGATTCTCTTGAAAGACTTGTCGTCTTTGTGCGTTAAGTAGGGCCTCTGGGAGGCTGTATCCCTGCTAGTTTCAACACGAGATCTGTGTAAGGACTTTAGTGGGTGGATTGGTGAGTGTTTTTTGAGGATGTTTTCGTTCACAAAAGATTTATTGAACCTAAATTACCCGAGACAGTAATTTTTTGAAAACTTCCGTTTAGCTCATTCCACGAATCAGAAAGTAAGGGTGTTTTAAGATCATCGCTGGTTATATCTGAATGATGTGCTGTTTTGAATTTCAGAACTTCCTTTTGACAAGTACGGCTCGACGCTCTCCAATAGTGGATGGATGTGGTAGTGAAGATACTTTCCTTTTTCTCGATTTTTGCTGTATAACTACATTTTGAGTTTCAGTCCGTTGTGATCCCCGTGAAGAATGGCATGCCTTACGTTGAAGATTGCTTGGGCTCCCTCCTGAACCAGACATTCGAAGGGACATGGGAGGTGAACTCTCAACAAACTCCATTTCGTTTGAGTTGAAAGCAGTTTTTGCAGGTATGCGTGTATGATGACGGAAGTACCGATGCAACGGTTGCCTGTATTGAAAAATTCGTTCCTAAATTTGCTGCCCGAGGTGTACACCTTAAGATCAGGAGCCGCTCAGAAAGTGGAGGTATCGAATCCGCAAAAAGTTTTCTAAATTTCTTCTAACTTCTTTATTTCACAGGAGTCGGTTATGCGAAGAATCGAGCTGTTGAAATGGGCTGTGGTCGTTATATTTGTTTTTGCGACGCTGATGACTTGTCACATCCCTTGCGAATCCAAGCACAATACGACCTGGCTCGTTCTTGCGTGGACAGTTCATCAGTCTTCATAGGTTTGAGGTTAAAAATCTGGTTATAAAAACCTATTAGTCAAAATTTTGATTTCTAGTCGACAAATATCGACAAAACGGGTTTCTTCCGCTATATGGGTCGGGTGTTCTTGGGAGCCTGATCCTGTTCTGTCAAGATGCTCGCCTGTTCTTTCACTTTATCAGGACACCCATCTGGTTGTTCAATGGAGTGGAGTGGTGAAAATTACCGTTACCACGTACTTGGATATGCCCCATTGCCCAGTCTGATAGCCTCCAATACCCTCAAGCTTTCCATTTTTAGGAGATCTGAGCTCCGATTATAGCACACTTTCTTGGGAGCATAAAAACTGTGCGGGGCGTCACTAACCCCTAAAAGGCATTATAAAGACCAGATACTCATTGAAATGTCAGCGGATATATGAGCCGAAGTCTGCTGTGGGCATCTCAGAAAATGGTTTCATGAAGGTAGCAGGCTGCTCCTATCAGGTGCAAAAAAAGAAACAAAAAACAAAAGCACTAACTTGAACATTCCATTGGCACCCAAAAAAGAAGAAATTTGTTGAACCCAGGAGCGCAGGTCCGCGTATCGTCATAAAGCTAGTAAGACGTAGGTAATCAAAGAGGAGAGCAACAACAAGAAGGTGAATGTTTGTAGAATGATCACGCTCCTGAACTCGACCCACCCGGGTGTGATCCCGGGGTAGGTCGAATGCGACCCCTAGGCGCGAAAGGTCACTTCACGCCTAGGTGTTAGACGTCCTTAACTGGCTCCGAAAAGTGGATGGTCATTGTACTGCATACCACTATTAAAAGAATAGAATGCATACAGATGAAAGATCACTGAACCCATTCCATGAACTAACTGCACCATTTCAAGCATTTGGCGAGTGTTTGATGATTTTCACGATATTCGAGGTTCAACTGCAAATCTATTAGATTTTGTGCACGAAAACCTGACTTCCAGCCAGTGATTACAAATTTTCATCAATTCAAAAATATGTATTTATTTAGAGACTTCGTTTTCTTAATGTTGCTGTACTCTTCATTTGTTTAAGTTGACGTGGACATGTATAATGACCATCGAATTTTCGCAGCTAATTAAGGCCGCCTAGCACTTAGGTGTGAAGTGACCTTTTCTACCTAACAGTAGGTTCTCACATTCGCAAAGTGTCGGGTGCGTTACACATCTTATCAAAAACGGATTTGCACTGAACGTCTTATTCTTTTCAGTACTCCGTAGAACTTTAGTAATTTTTCAATTGTCTATTTACATTGATGAATCCGTGGTAAACCTTTCAGGAAGCAATTTTTGCCGATTACCGCAAGGATCAACAGATCGGTATACAAACTGGGCTAACGGCTTGTCTAATGATCAGCTAAGATGTCAAGTTCGTTTCTTCGTTGAAATTGTTGCTGTTCGACTAATCGCTTGGTTCGATATTATATGTAGTTTTAGGTTTTCACCTCTCACGGTCCTACCCTGATCGCTCCGACGTGGTTTATTTCTCGTGATCTCTACGACCAATTGCGCTGCTTCAAGGAAGACGTACGTACTGGCTACCCGGAGGACCTTGAATTTTTCTATCGAGCTCTTGATTTACAAAACGTTACTTTCTCAAAAGTAAGTACGGTATTCCCTTTAACACTTTTCAGTGGAAATGGCACTCATTTTTTCAAACTATAACGGAATACCTAAACTGCATTATTTCCACCCAATCGTTTGGTTTTAACTGGGGGAAAGGTTTTATCTCTGAATTCTATTTTGATTCGATTCCATTCTTATTGTATTCTATATTCTTCTATTCTGATCCGTTATTGTAGGTTGAAAAGATTTTGGTCACTTATCGTTACCATGGAGGCTGTGCTTCTTTGGGTGTGCCTGAGAATGCCATTTGGAAGATGCGTATTGATCGCTTCTGCTATAAGTTCCTTCCGTTATGGAAAACGTTCACGATTTGGAATGCTGGCAAGCAGGGGAAACGATTTTTCAAGTGCGTCGATGAGTTTATTCGAAATTAAAGTAATCACGCTCACTCCTCAAAATGTATTGTAGATCATTATCGGAAGAATGCAAAGCACGTGTGGTGTCGTTCTGCGACGTCGATGAGAAGAAGATAAATCGTGGAGTATTTGAGGAATACGATGAGGCAGCTCGTGTGGTACGATGGAGGATACCGATTGTGCACGTCAGGTAATCCACCACTCGGTATGGGGAGGAAGTTTTGGGAGACTTGGCAAATACGATTTTGCCTGAACCTCATGGAAATTTGGAAAAGTTTTGGCGTATCGACTGAACCTTGCCAGAATTTTGACAGGTCCAATGTATCGTGCGTTAAGGTGTGAAGAGATCAAACCACAGGAATCACCCGGTGATCGATGTCTGGGACACACCCAAGTGGACTAAAACAGATTCATGGAAACGAATAATTGATTGCTGATGACTATTCCTTGTAGGGTAGTTCATATCCTCTATTCATTTCCGGTTTTACAGTAGAGAAACTCAAACAGACACTCTGTCGACTCACTGAACAAAGTACATTGAACAACGTTTTTATCCATTTGGTCATATCAGGTGCCAAGGTGTTGACCTTGGAAATGTTGAAAAACTCATTTCTCTGTTTGGATCCGAATCACAATTCATCATCTTACTGATGGGTTGCTCCAGTAATTTTTCCTATCAAAACTTAATCGTTAGGAAACATGCATAGAAGTAGTCTTGGTCGATTTATTGGCTAGAAAGTTATCAGTTTCTGTAGATTCAATATGCATTATGTACGGGTTTGTGCTGTCTTACACAAGTTTGGTACATTTTTTTTGAAGCTTCCGTATGGAAAGGCTTTGTGAGATTTATTACATGATGGGGCATGAGGGAAGCGTTTCATTTACAAGTACCATTTAGACCACCTCTTTTTGAAAGATCTTAAAATTTGACTCACAAAAGTCGACATGACCACAACGTTAGTCTTAGTCATAACTTTTGTTACTTTTTCAGGCGAAATATAGTATATATATCGATTGCTAATATCTGGCCTCAAAGTGAAGCAGAAGTAAATAATTTTGATAAAGTACTAAAAAAATGGACTTTTGACATTTTTTCTTCCATCGTTCCACTAAAAACCCTTCGTTTCTCGCTACCCATGGCGACAAAACATTTGTGCGAGGGGTTTGACGAGTTTTTTTTTGTTGACTTAGTCAATTGTCGCTGTCAACGACGTTATCGAACGCTTATCGCTGTAGTCAGTCGTTAAGTGCTTGCATCGGGAATGTTTCTTTTACAGGAGTGCTGAATATCTTCAACCAAAAGGATATATCAAACAGAGAATGCCTGGTACTGATCAATTAATTGCAATACGCCATGCAGGCGATTTTTATTGAAAGTCGTGTTTTATTGAGTTACCCATATTCTGGTCGGGTTTGTGTTCCGAAAATGGGAAACGAACTCATCCTCGTATGGCAAGGATTAGATCCTTCATAGTTGGCGCCTTAAGCTACTGGCCTGGCGCTGTTGNTTTTTTTTTGTTGACTTAGTCAATTGTCGCTGTCAACGACGTTATCGAACGCTTATCGCTGTAGTCAGCCGTTAAGTGCTTGCATCGGGAATGTTTCTTTTACAGGAGTGCTAAATATCCTCAATCAAAGGGATATTATCAGACAGAGAATGCCTGTCACTGATCAATCAATTGCAATACGCCATGCAGCCGATTTTTATTGAAAATCGTCGTTTTGCTGGAGTTATCCATATTCTGGTCGGATTTGTGTTCCGAAAATGGGAAACGAACTCATTCTCGTATGGCAAGGATTAGATCCTTCATAGTTGGCGCCTTAAGCTACTGGCCTGGCGCTGTTGGCAACTGGATGATTGGGTCCATTTCTGTATGTTTAAAATAGACAGAAAGGAGACTCGTGATAGAATATCTAAAGAACTTGTTCTGCTTCACGCTGTGGACCCTGCTTTTTTATTATCATTTCTAATTCCCGAAATCAATGCTATGAGGCATTTCTTGTGGTGATTGCCTGCTGGGCAGAAGTAGACGAAGCGTGCTTTCTATTTCTCAATGTTAAATGAGCCGGTTAATTAGTGGTGTGGCCGAGTACGCGCTGAGTGACACCCGGCGATGCAAGCTGCCGCGATGTGTCACATAATGGTACCAGCTGTAGCGCCTTTAGAGCAGCGAAAGCTTAGGTATCGCTCTAATTGCGCGACATCGCAACGCGGAAGATTCCTGTCGCGTGGCGATAATCCAAAAAACAAAAATGCGAGTCTTGTCAATCACGGCCAGTACTTGGCTAATCGTCATCTGACAGAAAAGGTGTGGGGTATAAGTAGCGTGATGGATGAGTTCGGTGTCTCGAAAGCGTTGGGATTGGTTCGAGTTAAATTGAATGACGAGCTTTACTGTAGAAATTGTCGTTTCCATATATATTGCGTTCAACTTCTGGTTACGGATTTTTTGACCCACGGCTAATTAGACAATTACTATATTTCCAAACTTTCTTTTTTTTAATCGTATTTAAAGTGTTTTTTTCACACTGCCACCACTATGTGAAGTAGCCGTTCTGCGCCTGCACCCTAGTCCTTCTCGTTGCCGATTTTTAGCTTGATCCACCATTTTCGTTCATGTTTCAGTTAATGTTGCTTTAANTGCGCTGTTCATCTTTCAGGGACGCCCGGCCTCCAGTAGTGATCTGCGTTAAATTGGATATGACAGGAGGTGATCTCGAACGGCTGGTAGCTGAATCGGGTTGGATTGAAGGGCGCGACTTCGTTCACTTCAGCTAAAGCTGTTGTCGTAAGTATTAACAGATGGTTGTTATCGATAAATACAGTTCTCCTCTTTTAGAAACTAATCATTTCAATATTTATTGCCTCCTAATTTCTTCGAGAACCTGCAAATGTGTGTTTCCTTTCACTCGCCGTCCCCCTTATCATCGATTTTCTCGAACAAGCGCAGAAACGCTTCCACTCGTCAATATTCTAGACCACTAAGGTGACGTAACTTTTCTCACTGTAGGAACAGAAGCATGTGGTTCCTTGGAAACTCCCTCAGGAGTTCTGACCATTGGGCCAAGCGCCGTCCTACGTCTCGTTTACATATTTTTATATCCTGTCAAAGTTTGATAAATTTTCCGTAAAGACACGGTTTGAACTGATTAATGAGGAAATTCTAGATTCCGTCGTGGAGTCGTAACAGAGTATTCTTATATTATGTAGGTGGCTACATTTGCTGCTGGCGTAGGAAAGCGCCATGCAAATGCAGTGCAGGTTAGTTTTAGTGTAATAACACAAAATCATGTGAGCTTTAAAAATAGGAGGGTTCCTGGAAAGCCTATTTGATTGGTTGTAAAAAAGGTTTATGTGACATGGGCAATAATTGTGCGTTTGTGTGCATTGATGGAGCTGATGTTCAGAAACGTTCAAGCTCAGCTCTTGCTCTACACATACATTCTGCAGACTTATTAAATCATTTTTACGTAACTTACTAAATTTATACTTAGCGCTAGTGGTTGATGAGCGTATTCTAAGTCGCCATTCGATAGAAAGCCCCCAGTCGCCTCTCGGTGCTTGGTCTCCTACAATCCGCACCGCGCCGGGCCGTTTACTTTTGCGCAGGAATTCGGCAGGTGGTTCCGAAAGTCATCTGAGTGGCTAGAATCTTACTGTTTTCCGTACTCTTCAGTTAGGTTCTGAGGGATTGGGTACGTATCGTAGTACGACACAAATCAATGACTTCGCTGCAGGCCGGTACAGCTAGCGAGTAAAAAGAATGATATGGTTGTAAAGATCTTCAATTGTGGTTAGAAAAGGGGAGGAGGGGTTCACTTGTTTCTGGAAACATATCCTAGCAGTGTGAATGAGAGCAGTTTTTTTTTTTGAATTAGAAAAGGAAGATTTATATTGCATGTTCCGTACTAGTGTGTGTGTCTATCTAGTCGTCTGGGTACCTCTCGCTCTAGCATGGTATCAGGTTGGTAAATGAATGCGTTTGTTTTAGGAAAATATAATTCTCTTTTATTTATCGAACAAAGGAGTACTCGTCAACTTAAGTAGTGACCATAGGGCGAGGATGGTGTAGTGGCAGGTGGATCACTATCGCCCACGCATGGTCCGGGAATCGAATCCCGGAGCGATGTGCGCTCAGGCCAATCAAGCCTTCCACCCTCCGGGGTCAGATAATTGGTAGCGGAATGGTCTGAGAGGATAAAAGCACTAACTTGGGCATCGGCTGGCCCAGCAAGCCATTGTATAGGCCAAATACGCATTCAATACGCCACTACGATTCTGAATGTATGTCAAATGCCGGGGCGCATCCCAAAACCGGATTGATTAACGGCAAAATCTTTTTCCTCAATCCTTTACATGGACCATAAAGTACTCAGGTTCCTGGTCTGAAAGTATGAATCACTCTGAAAACAGGTGGCTACGTCTCGAGATAAATTTAGTCAGAGAAATAATAGAGAAGTCATAATAGTCAGAGAAACACGCAGTTACGGAGTTGCCAACCTGGTACTTTCTGACATCCATGGATGACGATGCCGACCGAAAAATGCCGATGGTATGATCGCGCCCATTTTTTCTCCATCCTGATCGCATACTGGAATTCCGCCTCCACGGAGTTTCAATGAGGTGGAATCGTGGAGGTTGATCGCTGAAGGCTGTTGGCTATTCACTTGCTATGTGAAATATGTTATAGATTCTCTCCTCCACCGTCACTAGTTTGACACATTGCAACGGTAAAAACTCAGAAGTATGCTCCTGTTAAGGTCATTCTGTCGGTGTAAGTCTCCTATCCCCATTCTGAACATTCAGCATACGCCTCACTCTGTAGTTGATTCTGTTGTACGAACCTTTGTATTTCTCCTAGCTTATTGCGAGATTAAGTTTGCCGATGTTCAATCCTGAACAGAAACACTTGTATGGGCCGTAAAACGAGGAAGAAAAAATAAAGGATAAAATTTTTTGTAGTAAACAATCCTGCCTTTGGGATGCGCCCAGCATTCCACTCCATTCGGAATCGTAGGGGCGTATTGAATGCGTAATCACAGTAGACAATGACATGAGGTGGCCAGCCGACCTACAAGTCGGTGTTACCACATCCCAGACGAGTCTGGTACCGATGAACCGACTCCGGAGGGACGAAAGGCTTAGTTGTCTTGGGCAGACATCGAGCCGGGACAATCCGTGGGACTACGCATGTGATAACGTGTCACTTGCCATTACAACACTTCAGTCGATAACGGGTTCAGTACTGGTTTGCAGTGGTTTTTACATTAATTTCAGTAAACTCGTAGGCCGATTTCAGAGTTTCAAGCGCCCATACAGGTCTTCAGGAGTATACGCCAAAGCGATGTTCTCAACGTGGATGAGGCATAATGCGCAAAAAGGAGAGCGAAAGTGACGAAAGTCCGATGTTATAGAGAAGTGCTTGTAGTGAAGATTTCGAGATTTTCAGTTGAGTTGATGGAAAGACCAAGCCTCAGCACTCATTTTACTCGTCGGGCACCGGCATTGGCCAGGGCACTCGACTGATGGCAAATGGCGCTGCTAATGGTCCATCAGATTGCAGCGCCGCGTACGTTGACAATTACTCCCCATCATACACCGTGGGAAATTCCCGTTAATCGGTTGTGGGATTCTCGAATCATGGCAATGTTTACTTTACCATTTCTCAAAAGCGATATTTTTCTAGACTTCCATTCTGGCATCTTCAATTTCCAGCAAGTGCAAAGCTCTCGAGAACGACTACTGTGGACGTGACTTCCATCGTAGTCTGCGTTTAGTATAAGCGGCCGTTACAGTCAACGCCTTACAGTTGGAAGCAGGAACATTCGAAGGTTCAGATTCCAGCTGGCGCAAACTTTTGAGCAACCTTTTTTCCATTGCCGGGTGCCGGATGAGTGACGGTGGAACAGAAAAAATGACAGAGTATTTCGCAGAGTCAAGATAAATAAGCAGTCGTTAGCGATTTTTGGAGGGTTCTTTCTTATCTGTAAGTTTAGGAACAGCGTATTTGTTTAGCGGTTGGAAAATAACATGCTCCAGCACGAAGGTGTCAGATGCGGCGCGGAAGTCGCCAGCAGACTTCCGCCGAGCGGCCAGCGTTGTCAGCAGACGATGTCCAACACTGTCAATGTTTGTACGGCAACGCTACTTTTCAACGGGCGTCGCTGAAATCTGAAAGCGACCACGATAGCGAAAAGAGACCATTTGAATATTTGCACTCCTTGAAATATTTTCCGTGCGCCGGTTCTCCCTTTGCTCGGCCAGAGCGTTCAGCATACAGCTGCAAATTGTTAATATCGATCCAACGCGGAAAGCCGTGCCCAACGCGGACTCTGAACGCTTTTTGTTAATTTTTGTTTTGTTTGATGCCATTTGATAGATTATTCTAAATGCTTCGAGATAGTCTAACATATTCTGCGTGTCAGTTTTACTCGCAGCAAAGAAATCTCAGAAGTAATCTTCAGGTACTTTTGGACCCGAGCAGAAAGGACGAAATGCTGGTCTCAGTACTTCGTCACTGTACAAAAGCAATGGGGATAAATGGAATCTCGAGAAAGGCTGCCACTTGCTTCATAAAAATGCCTTACTCTACGGTATGTCTCGGATGGTGTTGGTATTAGTTTGCCCGTTAAGATTTGGACTTTCGTTTTGATCTTTGAAAACCGATCGATTGCTATTTTGTAATTTCTTCCATGTAAAGTAATTGGTTCACATATCTTTGTAGAAAGAAAAGAAATCGAATCAAATTGCAACCAATCGACTTTTAGCCAGTTCTTTGGTCTCCCAGTCTGCCCATTTGGTGAATCCTTGAAACGTGCAAAGGGCTCAGTCACATTTCAGCCCGTATGGAATCCCTCCCATGAACGCCTACTTCTCGATTCTTTGCTGCGATGCAAGTTATGAAAATACTCTTCGAGGCCCCCTTCAGTTTGGAAATTGAGCTGGTCCCATAGAAATTGTTCAGAAAGGACAACGATATCATGAAATACGATATGTCATATCATAGCGGGCAAAGTGTAAACGTTTAGGAATTGACTGCTTGCACGTCGTTCGTTGTGGTAAACGAGGGGTGGCGACAACAGTCGGCATAACTGATCTCCTTGTCATTTTGTGGCCAACCTCTCATGTCCCAATTGAACCCTACGGTTTCCCATGTTTGCCCATTATAAGGTATATGGTAGCGTGGGCGAAAACTAAGCTGATAAATGCCCATCATGTGGGAGTGTGTGTTCGCATGTTTGTTTTTTTCTGCAGCCATTGGGACTGACGTATGATGGCGGCCGATATCGATTCGCTGACACTCGGCCTGCTCTCGTCGGTCCACTCACTCTCGCTTCAGCTCCGATTTTCCCTTCAGGAATGCTCCTCCAGTGGTTTGCAGCGGTGGTAATGTTGCTGATTAACCAATTATTGCAACTTCCGCTCCTCGCCAGCCTCCTGTCACCATTTGGGTCCCCAATGCCTGGCATTGTGTGAATTGTCGGTGGTATTCGAAAATTACCTTTCAATATTTACTTTTTGTCTTGTACTTCAGCAGGATAGTGAGGAAATTTATAAAATAATTGTTATTAGTCCGGAAAAAATTCCTCTGGAAAATTCCGAGCAAATGCTATTCACTGAATTTTTTGGTCACCCCACTTATATACCTCCTACGCGCTTATCGACCGATGTATTCGGTTGCTCATCAGGTGTCGCTTTTCTCTGAGAAGCTGTTGAAGAATCGAACTTATGTTTAAAAGCAATTACTGTTACTAGAAATAGAGTCTCAGTTTTTCAGTTTTTGGAAATTGGAATAAAATGAAATAAAAGTTAGATAAAATTAATTATATAAAAATTAAAAAAAAATCGAATAAAAACATTTCATTCTAATGATTACTGAGGCATTACAAGCGCAAAGAACACTGCTTGATGACCTCTAGTATTGCATTACTTTGATTTGAATCTTTTTTGTTGAACATATTTTTAACTCACATATATAAGAGTGATTGTCGATAAAGTAATAGTGCTACTCAAAGTCGTTGTAACGTTCGGCCTAATTGTTAGGCAAGCTCGGCTAAGCAGCATTCATGGTCCGCGGAAGGCAAATATTGATCGCTGTTGCGCGCAGCATGAAATCTCGTTCTAATGATTACTGAGGCATTACAAGCGCAAAGAACGCTGCTTGATGACCTCTAGTATTGCATTACTTTGATTTGAATCTTTTTTGTTGAACATATTTTTAACTCACATATATAAGAGTGATTGTCGATAAAGTAATAGTGCTACTCAATGTCGTTGTAACGTTCGGCCTAATTGTTAGGCAAGCTCGACTAAGCAGCATTCATGGTCCGCGGAAGGCAAATATTGATCGCTGTTGCGCGCAGCATGAAGCACGCGTGCGGTGATCGATAATTCGAGCTCAAGCGTCTTAGGCGCAGTCGACTCTGAGGTGTGTCCCTCAAGGCGCCATATCGATTACGTTAGGCATGGCTCATATACATTTGTGGCATCGACGACCGGTGGTACGTCACCGCAACACTATTGCTACTTGCCCATCGCAGACTTTGGATGCTGTCCAAGTGGTTTCTTAGTTGTCCTGCGGCTCTCTCATAGCAATATACTTCTCCTCATTGCAAGTAGTTCGTTCTTGTCAATTCCATCTTGTTCCCCAAAAATTCTGAGATGCATCAACAAATAGAACAGCATATTTAGTCAATCCAGTTTCAGCAAATGTTTTCTGGACTGGATGTGCACCATGGTGTATTCATTCAGAGGGCGGGGACCCAAAGTGTCAATTATGCTCCCAGCTGCTTCCTTCCACCAAGATGACATTAGCCAAAGCTCCAATGAGCTTGAGTAGAGCTACCTTGATTTTATCTTATTGGAATAAGCAAAGGAAAAGACGGAGACAGATTATTTGATGATAGATTTCGGCGATACAGTTGTGAGGCTATTGTCGATTTCGGTCGATATAAATTGGTAAAGTTTGGTTTTTGTCAGATTCGAAACTTGGCCTGATATGGCCTTCTAAGGCCGTATTTGGGGTTCCAAAAAGATTTTTTTGTGATAGATAAAGCTTGATGAGATGAAAATTTTTTAGAAGCGATCAAAAGTGTTAAAGTATTTGAATCTGAGGTTCTTCAGAATTAGGAAAGTTCAATTGACAACCATCTGAAAGTCGAATCTATTCAAGTTGCTGGCAATCGTTTCCGTTCAATTCGCGCTCTATTCATGAGTTATGCTCTGATCGAATAACATTCAGCGGCCTTCTACTTGCCAATGCAGTAAAGTCACCTGAATTGTGTGATGTTCTTCTTCTGGTCTGTTTTTACGCTTAGTGCCACCCAATCACTGCCTTTATTTTCATGACCTTTGAACAGATTTCATCGGGCTGCTCTTAGGGCAGTAATCACAGTCATTTAACGTTGGAATCAATCCTAATGATCATTCCTTGAAATGACTAATTAAATTCCAGAAAGGCTAACGGAAACTTACGAATGTCACCCCTTTTTTCATCTGGTGCATTTATGCCGCGTGAATTGATAATGAGGGTGGTTGATGATAGGATTGTATGGAATCGCCCTTTCCGCTGATTTGGGAAACTCTTGTGTAGATATCACTAAGTTCAGCAGTTATTCTTCATATCGTTTACGTCTTTTACTGATAGCCGCATTTACTGGTTGGATCACAACGGAAAAACAAAAATTCAGGATGAGCCCTGGCTTCCTACAACTATCTTACCGCAAAATGAAATACAAGGGTCGCGAGATTTTTACAGACAACATGTCTCGTTCTACGGCATAGGCTTGGTTCAGTACAGGCCTACGGACTACTTGAACTCGGTTCCTTTTCCTTCAATTGTGGCGACCACTTGAGCGCTCCGGCAGTACCTGCGGTTTTATGCGTGGAAACGCGATGCCATGAATGTGCCCAATCATGTCTCATATAGACGCTTCGACAAAGGTTATGGGCAAGCCCTTGGGTGGACGGTGGGGGCAGTGGTTGATTTTTGTGCCATATCCAGATATTCAAAGCAAAACTCGCAACTGTATTGCTGACTCGCAACTGTATTGCTGTATGGACCGCTTAGCATTTGAGCTCAATCTTTCACCATACCCATCCATTTCTGAATTGAAAAGGTAATATGGAAAGCATTATTCCCCTTGTTGGTATCATGGCAACGGCTGTTGTATCCCCTTCTGAGGTTGAAATTATCCTTCAACGGGATATGCTGGTTAGATGGAACATTTTGGGGTGGCCTACTCTGAAGTCTTTCTTTATCCTACTCTGGGAGGTTATTTTTATGCGGCAACTTGGGAACACATGAAGGTAGGATAGGCGTATTGATCGGTACTGATGCTTCCCATAGCCAAAAACACAATGGGTGACGAAACGTTTTCTCATGCTTTGAAAGCAGAGCTGCTTACTTTTCACAGTTGATTCAATATAGGGACCATTCTCTTCAACTGTGTCGTTCTTGTTATTGTTTTGCTGGGATTGTTTCTTTGAATACTCGTTGCATATCAAACTTTCATGAATTTTGAAAAATTCAAAGCCTATGGCAATGTTTCAGATGGTATTCAAGCCGGTGCATCCTGATGAGCAGAAATTCGTAGATACTGCATTGGCACTCGTGAAAGAAGCAGGGCGGGTGAGTTATCCATCAATCATAGCCATTTAGAGACTGACCGTTTTCCATCCATTTTCTCTCGGACCCATTTCAATTACAACTGCGGCAATCTTTTCGTGCATTTTAAATAGAATGCTCGTCATATGGATCATGGTCCAATATACCGCCTTATGTGTTATTTTTTACTCAATAACTTTCTTATTCCGGGGGCGCAGGTAAATATGGGTATGATCAAGTGGTACCTACGATGAAATAGAAATCAAATCGTGTGAATTGAAGCATGATGTGGATTGAATTTTCGTGGGAATTGAACTTCGAATCCCCGGTTTGCTTTTAGGCCGTTTATCCTTCTAAGTCATTCGACTCTTATAGATTTGTCCGCAATAGCTGAATGGATTACCAGTTCGTGGATTATTTCTGGGCGATTCGGTTGAGCCTAGTGGTTCCTCCTTTTTATTTCCTTCGTCACTTTTGAAGTGGCGACATACGAGCGTGTGAGAATTGGCTCATCGTGCGTTTGTAACCTTTTTGCTTTTCATCATAATTCAAAAACTGAAATGTTGAATGGGCAGAATGAATTTCGTCTGAGACTATGTATTGGGTTCTTTTAATCTGTTTTTAATTCTGCAAATGTAAGGAATTTCAGAGCAGCTGCCTCTATTAATTCAACGGCGTTGTTCGAGAGGTTTATGAGATTACACCCCGCATTTCAGCTTGTCCGTGATGCGTTCGATCAACCGAATTGTGTTGTCAAAACCAAAGCGTCCAACGTCGATCTTGTCACGGAGACGGACCAAGCGGTTGAGAAATTGTTGATTCAAGGTCTCTCGAAGGCATTTCCTGACCACAAGTGAGCTGTTTCTTATTCAATGCCCGCTTGCTAATTATAGCTTGTATCGCCTAAGAAATCACCACATATCATGCTGAAGTTGGCCCTAGCTAACCCTACTACCCCATTATTATAGGGAAAGCAAACACTGTTTTTCAGATAATGCGACTTTTCTAGCTTGTATTAATGGACCCAAACTTCTTAGAATGTATCCTTTTCTCCTACTAGTCTGGCATGTTTTTCTTCTTTGATTTTGCTCGACTCCTGAAATAAGTCCTTGAATTCGAGAATGACGTGTGAACTCTATCCGTTTNTTTGCTTTTATTGATTGATACTTCCATAGAGGACATGATCACAAGCAGGCAGTCATGGGATATCTACTGTCATCCACAATTTTGTTAGATTATTACTAAGATCGCTTGTTATATTTCCCTCCACAGGGGAGTGTCTAGACGCCTTAAAACAGTTGCATTTTATTATAATTAACTTCTCCTCTTGTCTTGCATTATCCCATATCGCATTAGGAGACAGGTCGATGTGGAGATGCTCCATTGACAGAGTCAAAAAACAACAAAACAAAAATCCATTCAATCGTCGGTAGCTAATTCTGAAATTGTCGTCGCAGAGCGCTTTTTGCGCTCTGGAACGGTGGGGCTGAAAGCTGTAGTCTGGAGCTAACTAGAAGTCTTTAAACCTTACTGTTGGTAGGTTTGTTGCCAACCATATTAAGAAGCATCGCTCTTCGGCCCGTTTTGTAGATTTTGGAACAGGTTACAATGGTAGGGTATGCGAGGTTTCATCATGAAATAACGGTTGGTATCCTTTGAGCTGAGCCGCCTCATTCTATAAATATGTGTTTAGTAGCCTGAAAAGTGGGTTCTCGCACATTCTTGCTCACAACCTTCGAATGATTCGATCGTTACGCGACGGCACGCCGCGCCTGCAAGTTCTTCTGCTGCGATTAAATTTCCCGTTGTGCTGCCCAGGATTTTTCATTCCTTAGTAGCCCCTGAACATTGCAGATATTGAGCATCAAATTCTTCGAAATCCGTGATCTGCTGTTGAGATATACCCTTTTTGTTTCCACAAAGGCCACATGTATTATACGCAGAACTTTTTTATGTGTTGTTTTGAGGTACTGTAATATTTCTATTCAATTTGTTCGCCGGTCTCTTTCTGGGAACCGGCTTTAAGAAATCAATGAGTTGCGAAAGTTTTGAAGGTTCATTGGTGAAGAATCGACCGCTAATGGCGCCGCTATCGAATATACTAACGCACCCACTTGGATTATCGACCCCATCGATGGTACGACAAATTTTGTTCACAGGTACGTTTTTCAATGCGACGTTTTTTTGCCATTACTATTCATTCACTCTATTCGACTGTGTGTAGAATAGCAATGCTTTTACAAGCAAATTACCCCGTAATTATTCGCTGAACTACTTCAAGGATTCCTCTTGTTGCTATATGCGTCGGTCTAGCTATCAATAAGGAGCTTAGAGCAGGAATTGTGTACAATCCTATATCAAGGGAATTGTACTTTGCTCAGGTGGGTCTGTTTCATTTGTGATTGCGCGGCTACAGTCTTATTCGTAACCTGAATGCGATTATGAATAATCGATTCTTAAGGTTGGCTGCGGAGCGTTCAAAAATGGATTCCCAATTCACGTGTCTAACACGACTGGTGAGTTCGAATATGATTGTCGAAGAGCATGCAGCATTCCTTTCTGTTCGTGCGTCGAGTGATTCATTCGGCATTGTCATCGATTCCTTCAAGAGCTGTAAAAGCATTTGCAAAGCTGCAATGTTGATGACAATATGTACGAATGACCCCACGTCCTACCTTTGTCTGTGAACGCAACACCCCTTACAGTCTCGACAACATCCACTTCAGAGATCTTTCCTTTACTAGGATCATTGGCTGCGAACAGCTTAACGAGGTGTAAGCAAAGGATAAGGTCCGCTATTTAGCTGAGAAGGATTTGCAACTTGTTTTTGCTCGAAGGTGGTTTTAGTAAACAGTGCGTAGCGTAGAATTGGGAGCCTATTATTTAAATTTACACTGCGTGATTCTGCTTGTGCACTCGGCCTGAGCACATTATAAGAAGTGCGGTAAATTTCACAGCGCTTGCTTTCTTTCGGATTCTCGATTTGCTTCGGAGCTAGTTGTGGCTTGTTGTGCTCGAAACCCCCTATGGCCTCAAGTTTCAACGAGCGACCTCTATATTTTGCTTTAGTGATTAGTTACCTGCCAGTAATCCAACCCTGACAGAATCGTGGCTTCTCTCTGAATGCCTATCGGTCCTATGAGACCTGTAGCGAGGTCAGTTGTACAAGTTCGAGCTCCTTTTCGTATACTGCTTGACTGATTTAGGTGAAACGGAAGTTTTGGTGCTCATGGGCGGGGACTTGTTCGGAAGTACGTGCTAGCGGGCACCACTTATCTTTCGCTCTTTTTACTATAGATACTCAATTTCGCCCCCAGATTTCCTTTGTCTCTAGCTAGAGATAGGAGTATAATCGGCAACAAAGATTTCGATAGAGAGTTTTTAAAAATAAAGTTTTCGGTTAGAGTTTTCGCATATGGAAACATTTAGCTTACACCTTGTGTTTTATGCTAAATTTGGATCCAAATTAACTAGTTTATTGTTACCTGCAGCTCTCAATCGTTCACTGATAATGGCGTCGCTAGCGATCCATAACTATAATACCTTTGGTCCAAGTTGGTTGGATAAAGCTCAAAGCAACATGCGACGTCAAGTTGAAGCTGGTATCAGGGGGTGGGTGATTTTTGGTATTGAATAGAGAGTGCATGTATTAGTTAACTAGCTGATTTGTATTAACAGAAAACCACCTAATGGATTGCTATAATCAAAGCTGTTTATAAACTAATACATTTCAAGGTTTCCTTTCGTTAACTCGTTTATAAATTTATTAAAATGCCTACATTTACCTCCGCCCTTTATAACGAGAGTTTCTTTCTTCAGCAAATGAGGGAAAATCAAAGGCGGTCGATGCATTTCGCTCAGTATCGATCCAAAAAACCCCTCCTGTCGCCTAAATCGGTATTTTACCACTGAATTTGTTAAGCTCCGCTACTAAAATGCTGCACTCTGTCCACCCACTTCCTTTCATTATAGGCAGCAATTACCGTGATGTAGGGTAGTAATGCATCCGCAAGTCCCCGAATCCCTTCAATAATCCTCTCATGCTTGAGTGTCTTCAATTCAGATGAATTTGAGTGCCTGACACATTCTAGAAGCCTTGAATGGCCCTGACCTCCTCGACCATGTTTCACTATTGCTGATTGTCGATACGAAAAGTTAATAACTTTTGTATTGCATCATATGGATCTCCTTGCAATCGCTATTCTCCCGCTCGAGTTACGCTTGCACCATTATTTCTGTCTTTTCTGCTGCTCTCACGATACTCATCTTTCACTGCTTGGGCTATTTTTCTTTATGTCCTGCATGATGCGTTCTTATTGTGGAGCATGGGCTCTCGCTCATTGATGAATCGCGTTCTCAGCAGTGCTATCGTTTCAGCGATATCGAACAGTGTTGTCATCACCCAGCTGGGATCACATCGCTATCCAGAAATGCTGCATTCCTATACTTCCTCGTATAAGACACTGATGGTTGACCAGAATTGCCATGGGTGAATTGTTGTTGCTTGTAGAGCCTTTGTTGATTCAGTTTTAGAATTGTGGTTGGTGTTATTACATCACGTTATCCCTTACAAGCTCCTTTTTCATAGCGATGCCAATTTATTCGATGTGTAGATATCTGTTTTGGCGTCTTGGAATGTGAGGCTGAAAAGGGCCCATAACTCAACTATCGACTTGAAATGTTGAGCTGACTGGATTATGTATTACCTAGTGCTCCGAGGCTATTCGTTGGTTCGGGGTATCGGGATTCTTAACGTCCTGGAATGGTTTTCAGCAGTTTTTGGGTGCTATTCGAAGGCCGTGTAGAGGGTCCAGTGTTGTATACTTGAGTCGGGTAAAATCTAGCTGAGCTGAAATGCAGTGTGAGAGTCAGCCGAGCCCGTCATAAATAAAAGAAGAGCTAGCGAAAATTACTGCTTCCCATTATTTACGATGCAAATTTCAGTAAATCCATTTTTGATTTCTGGATAGAAATCGTTTTATAGTTATGGATTTTTGATCTCGTTTTATTCTTAATAGCCATTGTAATCGTTTCGTTGTAACAGGAGTGTCTGACGAATTTACTTAACCGTTTATAAGTAAATTTCTCAGAATAGCTGAGAGTTCAAAGTGAATCGCCCCATCATCAATCGGGATATATTGACAGGTAATATTGTTTTTTGTTTAGGCATCGTTGTTTTGGATCGGCAGCGATCAACATGATGATGGTAGCGCAAGGCGGATGTGATGCGATGGTTGAGTACGGCATTCATGCTTGGGATGTGGCAGCAGCAGCGGTGATCGTTAGTGAAGCCGGTGGCTGTTTAATCGATCCAACAGGTGGGGAGGAATTGGTTTTTGAATTAAGTTTTTCCATAACACTGTCGTCACATGAACACAAGTGCTCTGTCAATTCTATCATTGCATAGATGTTTAAAATGACAGCCCCGGGGCCGAGCGCTATGCTCCGCTCTTCGTACAAGTTGTAGACTGNGAGCACGGAATTTGTGTTTCGAACCGTCTCTGACCCCAAGCTGCAGTTCTGTCCTGTACGAGTCGAGTTTCGAAGCAAGCTCTAGACCTACCATCCCTGTCCCTCTCTGCACCTGTCGGCCTCTAGCCATCGAGTACCCTTTTGGTGAGTATTCCATAATCCAATCGATTTTACATTTTTTACATAAAGGTTAAGCGGTAATACGTCACCCCAAAATGCCCCAGATTATCTCACGCCTAGCGAGGGGGTGTTCAATCGGTTTATCGCGGGTCGGATCCATCGAAGGATTAAACAGCTGTTTTCGGAGCTATCTTTTCGATTGTTTTGATCAGATGCAGAGCTTGCAAGAGTAATTCACTCTGAGAGCAGCTGATCAATTCAGTCGCATAACTAATTCAAAAGAATTGGTCTCTCTGGTCATTTTTAGTGCACCTTATTTTTTTTCGAGTGAGCTAAATATAGGCTCTATTACTGTCATTCCTAGACCTCTACCATGTAGACCAATATTGCCGGCTCAATTACCCAGAGATTAGGCAGAGTTGCTTTTTGCGGTCATCAGAGGCAAATTGTCGTTGTTGTTTTTTTTCTGGGCCTATTCGATGTAAGAATTTGCTCAGAGATATAAAAAGAGATGTGGAATGTGCCCAAACCGCTGGCAGTCGGCAGAAATGATTCATGTGCGGACTAGTTCGATTAGCCTAGCATTTGTAAAATGACACGATATCTTGCTACGTCCTGTCCTGCATGCTTCATTACTAAGTGAATAGCTAACGAGGCAAATCTGAGAGCTGACGATTTGCACCACAAAAAAAAGCTTTCACTTGCGGTCTTTCGGTAGTCAGAGTTTTTGCTTTCATCCGTGTGTATTTTGTTCTGAAGAAAAATCATTACATACGTTGCCTTTTGCCGACGCCGATCATCTCGCGTACGATCACTGTTTGTTTTATTGCTTTCCTTTTTTTCTTTTTTTTCATATACTTTTACGAAGATTCCAGCAGTGACTGGCCTAGTGATTCAGTGCAATTGTACCCTACCTGTCACTGACTGACTATAGGTAGAAGTAGTTGGCGAAGCGAGCGTTTTTACGTATATCGCAATGAAACCAAACATTCATTATTGATCGCAGCTGTCACGCGTATTGCTTTTTTGGTATTTGAAAGCCTGGGAAAGTTCGTAGAAAGCAGCCAATCAGATTTCAATGTCCTTGACCCATCCTTGATTTTTCTTATTTCGAGGCTCACAGCATACTGTTATAGTAGAAATGTAGTATCTTACATCTTGATATTGTTGCTTTAGGTGGACCATTCAATGTGATGTCTCGTAAGGTCCTTTGTGCAAGCACAATGGAACTGGCACGAAGTTTAAGTGGTCTCCTTACGCATGCCGAATATGAACCTGAAGGCTAGATAATGGAAAGGAGTAAAATCTTGTTCATTGAATAATAGTATCAAGAGTATTATGATTACAGATAGTCGTTCGTGTTCTACGTTATTAGGCGTATATTGTGGGTTTTATGCTCACTCAGATTATTACCTAACTAATTACCTTGTTCTCTATAGGGTGCAATGAGTAGTAATTAATTTGATTGTGATTTCCCTGAATGGTGATCTTCATTTTTTTAGAAGGATCTTTCAGTCCGAGATATGGTGGAATTGTTGTCCATATGATAAATTCATTTCAAATCGCGATGTTGTAAACTCATTGAGCTGTTCGATCGATCAGCTGAATTTATCGTTTTTGTTGATCAAAATATATTCATTTTGTATTAAATTTTTTACCTCTACAGTTGCAATCTGAGAAGATCTGGTGGCAGCGCAATGGCTGAGGCTAATAAGAGCAACCAGTTCACTCAGGAGGAGGTACAAGGTATCATCAAACAAGTGAGTGATTTTAATAATCTATTTTCATGCCATCATTTGAATTACNAGCACTCTTTCGATGCTATTTGAGCTGTCAGTCAAACTCAATTGTTCTTTTTTGGTGCTTTATTGTTTACCAGCTCTTTGCATTCTCTAATGACCACGATCCCTTAGATCAGTCTGACTATTGAATCCACACCTTGGACTGTAGTGGAAATTGTGATGAGCTGTAATCGCAGTTTACCGCAATTTGGTATGCTAGAAAGATGTTCAGGCTCAAGGAGAAATCTATTTCCTGAGCGTCTTTATTTATGCCTAAAAACTAGTTGAGCAAATTATGAGAAGAACACCACAATCATTTTTGATGTTCATGTTAACTATTCTTTTTGTTCTTCATCTCGATTGTTTAACGCTGGATATTGCTATTTTACCTTTTTCTCGGCTCAAAGTCGTTTTATTCGTGAAGTTTTCCTTTGCATGGTTGAAATAATGATAATAATTCCGAGGGGTGCTTTATTGACTGGAACACTTTGGCAAGATTGATTCCGTGGGCTCAGTTTTCATTAGAACCCCTCCCACTCCACTCTAGTGATAGTGAGAGAAGAAGGCGATATGACATTCGCGTCGAACTCTCCTTTTGAATAAGTTTGATTTATACAAGTGTAGCACCAAACTTTTTATTGAGCATCTTCGGGGTTCATTGCATGAGCCAGTGATAGGCATGATAGCCAATCCACTACGCTTTTGAGTGGAAGTCGAGTGCACGGCTGACCCTGAAAAGTTCCCGGACAAACTCTTACATTCCTTTTATTTTTACCTCACTTTTCATTCCCAACAAACCAGCCAGCCCTACAGTACTATATGTTGAACGTCGAAATTTTTTCTTAAATGTGTGTTTTAGCGTTTATAATTCAGTGATCGGCATAGGTTTCATTGCTGTTTCTGAAGTTCAAAGTTTTATTTACCTTTTTTCGGGCTAATGAATGACGTGAGTTTCAGGTTCTGGATGAAGTGATCGGTTTGAGTCCTTATAACTATGCAGACAGCCTGAACTGGAACAAGCAGGCTGTGGAACAGATTACAAAAAGACTTGTGGCACTGAATAGACCATATAAGTACATAGGTGGGTATTCCTTGCTGACCTTCTTATTATTGAGCTTGAGTAGGGCTGCATATTAATTGTACTATTTCAGTAAATTCTTCACTCTTACAAATTGGTTGTGGAACTGGTATGAATGTGAGCACGATTTCGTACTGGAACAAAGCGACTGATCGTAAGTTGATGTTGCTCCATAGGGCTGCTTTTTTTCTCTTGCTTCGACATTCTTGCATACTTTTAGATGTTAAGATTTCGAGGTTTTTTTCAGCTTTTCAAAGGCATCTTTTTTTATTGTCACATCAACGGCACGTGCTGAGCATTGATTGGTTTGAAGCGGCCATAGTAAATAAGTCTTTGTGATAAAGAGCAGTTTAGCGTCCACCGTAACTGATTCTAAAGACTACCTGTGGGACCCATTGGGAAGGATTTCATGTAAGATTTTGATCAGCCTCTTCTTCTTCCTCAGAAGGCGAGGAGTAGAATGCTGATAGGAGCTAGCATTGTGGTGCAACAATTTTAGCTGAATCCACAAGAAGTGAGATTGTGAGCGGTGATGCAGTATAAGGGTTGACCATCGACTGCTTAAGGTGGCAGCGATCGATAGTCATTATTAACGGGACAACTGACGGCTTGACGTGCTTGTAAGCATGACAGGCAGGGGTTGGCGAAATTGCATATACGTGTCGAACACCAAGTACGAAGTTCAAGCAATATGTCTAAAAGGTATAATGCGTGAGCATGAAGCGAGGTTCCCAGCCTCCGCCCTGCGTCATAATTTCTTCTTGTGGACATTGGCGATGTTGCTAAAATTCATCTTTGGGAACGACTATCAGAAAAATCTACCATTCGACATGCAGTTTTCATTGAAAAACTGATTGTTGATTAAAGGTGTCGCCCCGATAGGACCAACTCACGTGCAAAAAGGAGTGAAGGAAAGCCATGTCTCGCACATTGCTCCACGAAGCAGTAAGGATTTTTGGGTCTGCCCATTCTCTGGAGATGTGATTTCTTGGTTTTTCTTTCCTTCATTATGCCACGTAAATTAGCAACCGAATGATGACGATGTTAAGTTTGCCTCACGCCTATACAATGGCCTGTGGGAGGCATCCCGGAACAACCAAGTATTTTCATTTTNCTAGCAGGTATCGTTAAAAGTATAGGCACGAATAGAGTGTAAAGCCCCGTAGTTTCAGATGGAGTTCAATCCGCTATTTCATTCTGTACCCGGTAGTAGGGAATGATATACATTACTCCAGCACTCAGTTCCAATGGAAATTATCTGAAATTATTTTTTGTATTGGCTAAATGAGTTGTTGTGGAATTGTGCTTATTCCTGGAATGCAGTCGATTTCAGAATCGTGGCAGTATCGCTGGGAAACGAAGAATATCCTGGTCGTTGTGTACGTGTATGCGTTGGCGACTTCGTAATAAACGGGAGATAAAATGATATCACTTTGCAGCTATTCATTTTGATTTTTTTGTCTGCCCTTACGATATGTGGCCTACGTTGTACTTGCGATCATCATCATCATCATCATCTTATTTCGTCTTCCCTTCATCCTCCTTAGTTGTATCCGGAGATGTGTAGTGAGCAGAACGAATGACTTGGTATTACGTGCTTCTGTATTCACCATCGTTATCATTATGTTCGTTTTCGTTTTTGCCGGCAGCCATGGGAATTCCTTTCGCCGCTCCGCCGCCTTCAGAAGTACGGTCTTCTTCCATCTCTTTCTCTTGTCAATGTTCATGACAGAGAGGCTTTTAATATGTCTTGATATATTTTCCATACTCACAGATATTTTTCGCAATTGTTTTGAAAACGTTATCCGCATATGTTGTCTGTTGAATTAGTTTTTGGCGATTACCAATTGACTATCATGTCATACGCCACGTTTTCAGCTTTCCATTAGGATTTTGTTGAGTAGTAGTAAAGGTAGTAAGGTTGAGAAGATTACGCCAAGCCGCTTATGCCCGCTCGCCCGCCCGCCTTTCATGTGTGTGTGCGCGCCCGTCGCTCGCTACCACGTTTTTCGATCACCATCGTCACCCACCACATCATCACGCCAACACCGCCAATCACTTATTGCCATCGTCTCCGAATTACTCGAGTATTTGATGGGATGTGCTGAGAGGTTGTTGTGTAGCGTGATGTGTAGCCATAAGATTGATAGCTTCACTTGTAGATGTAATTGTCGCGGCCGTCGTCGTCGTTCATGAACGTCGTCGTTGTCGTTGATCAATTGAGTAATTCTCTCTACCTTTTCTTCATCGTTCGCTCCCTGATGTACCGGTTCTGTTATCGAAAGTTTTATTTCTAACTTGTTTTTTTTTTTGCATATTTTCCTATAATGAAGAAAGTTTTATTGATTGTGCTTGTGTAATTGGTAGTGTAGTAAAAAAGGAAGACAAACAAGTTGTATCATGTTGATCTAGCATTCCAAAGTACACGAACCGGTTTCAAAGCCGGTACTTTCCAGCTAAAAATTCTAATATGGGTTTGGGTTAAGCTGGGTAGCTCCAAGGAAGAATACCCAGTTTCTTGTGTGTATTTTAGCGATTTCTATTGCTCCCACTGGCGAATGGAATGCTGAGCTCTGATTACTTAACCCAGCTTGACCTGTAAGTGTCCTGAGATTTGATCTGGGAACATCGTTCCAGCCGATTCGCCATCACCGGGCCTGTCAAGCAAACTGTCAAAAACCAAAATAAAAAAAAAAAACAAAACAACTTTTTTTTGAATGCTTTACTGTGAAAACCATCAATACCCATATTTTGTGTACAATCAACAAATAAAATTAGATGAAAGCTTACTATGAGCAAATCTCGAATGATGGAATCACGTCAAGAAAGAACTCGAGTCTATCCTAATCAAGGATACATGGCAAAAAGTGGAAGTGTACGTGGTGCACATTTGCAATAAAGACCGTCCCGTCCAGGAGCTCCAGGATTACCTGGATTTCCGGGTTTTCCTCTAGCACCTGGCATTCCGGGGAGTCCAATTTCTCCCACAGGACCACTTTTTCCAGGCTTGCCAATGTTTCCAGTCTTTCCTGGAGGACCGACTTTACCTGGCTTACCAGGTGGACCCCTTGGCCCGGCTGGTCCAGGATTCTTGGCACTCCGCATGCCGGGGCGGCCTCTGGTTCCTGATTCACCAGGAAGTCCTGGTTCGCCCGGGTATCCTTTCTCACCTGGTGGGCCCATAGGACCCATGGCGCCTTCTTTTCCAGGTTGTCCAGATGGTCCTGTAAGGCCTGGTGGCCCAGGAGGACCTTGCGGTCCACTTGGCCCAGGCAAACCCGGTGGTCCAGCACGACATCTGATACACTGCTTCAGACCTATAGCAGGAGGAGGCAATTGATAGCCCAGCGACACGGCTTCCGCGAAACTTATTGGTGGTCGAATTGATGGTGGACAGCCCATAGGACCGACTCCTGGTCGTCCACTCTCTCCTGGCTTACCTAAACATTAACTTTTTTTAGTAAAGCCGTACCATAATCATTATAGAGGAAAAAATGGTGACCTTTGCAGGATGTTTTTGCATCGCTGCACTTCAGAATCTCAGCGCCTAGTAGGAAGGGCAAATTTTGTATAAAGTTCCCCGTACGAGCTGTGAAATATGTCCTGTGAAGGGGTCATTGATCACAGATTCACGCGATAGAGCGGCTAAGTCGCGGTGGAACCCTACGAGATGCCCCTTCCCCTTCTCTACAAAAACACTTGTAATCGGGAATTTCAGTACTCAATCAGACGAAAAATAAAATTTCTGCCGAATTTCTCGCGCAAAACAGCAAGATTCGACCTCAGCGGAAGCCTCTACAGTAATGTCCAAAAAATGGAAAAGTAACGGAACACGAAAGCAAAAAAAAACAATTATAGTTGCCTAAGGACTTACCAGGAAGTCCAGGGGGTCCAGGTGGTCCTTTGAGTCCAGGAGGTCCCTTCGGACCAGGTGGACAGATATTTTCGAGCGGTTCACACATGCACCAGCTGGGAAGTCCACTGTATGACTGACGTTTTGGTCGGAAAATGGATGAGGCGTCTTCAGAAGCCGACGACGATGCTGCCAGAGAAGTCAGTGAGAACTGGTAACGCATCATTTTTGACCATGCTGAATCGGTATCCATTCGGAAATCCTGCACTGCTTCAAGTACCTGAAATCCAATTGCTAACGAATGGTCCTGGTTGGAGTAGAACCATATACCTACCGTATCATGAATGCCATGCATTTCCCGGAGGAGTAGCGGCATGACGACGCCGCACGCGACGGTCGCGATCAATGCGCAGGCGGATGCCACCCAGCTGATGAGTCGCTCCTCGAACAATGCTGTCATAGTCAGAGCTCGTACTAATGAATGGGTGTGAAGGCTTTTAAAGGCTGACCCTTTCCATAGTACCGCCTTCAAGATCGTATCGCCGACCGAATTTGTTTAGTTGCACACGGGATCTCGCTCATAAATAGCACTTTAAAGTCGTTTTGAAAAGGGAAAAAGGATCATTTTCCATGGTTATACTTCACTTACGAAGAATGTGCGAAAATACAACGACTGAACAGGTTGTCGCAGAAACTCCGCGAAGCCTTGGCGCCAGGTTATACGGAAAACACTGGACAGTTGG
Organism: Haemonchus placei; assembly: GCA_900617895.1. Classification (NCBI taxonomy): domain Eukaryota; kingdom Metazoa; phylum Nematoda; class Chromadorea; order Rhabditida; family Trichostrongylidae; genus Haemonchus; species Haemonchus placei. The sequence goes on from UZAF01016769.1 coordinate 34,175, forward strand.
TTCTGGCCAAGGGTTGGGCAAAGTTTCGATTTCGCCTTCAACTCGCCATCCTTCCATGATCGCGAGAGCAGTAAAAAGCAATTTTAAGAGCCCTTATGATAGCCAATCAGAGGAGTGGAGTTCAAATGAAGGGGCATAACTGTGAAGAATTCATTTGCAAATCTATGTAGGTAATCGCGAATCGAGGAAGTGTGGAATCAATCGATACGTATCGAATGTTAGCGGGGGATTCCATGATTTCCCACTCCCCACTAAAATGAGACCCTTAGCCACATAGCTGATCATCGGTAAAAGTCCATTGCTGTAAAAATGCTTCAGTTGAGCACGGGTCCTCATGATTTTCTCCGTTGCACACAGGGAGGAGGTGCTAGCGATAGGCGTGGCATCCCACGTCCGAAGTATATTATAAAGACATCTAATTATATTAAGTTAGCATAGTTTTAATTTATAAATAAGCATTTTTACACTTCGGTTTTCCGGATTTGTCTCCAATCAAGCATGGATGGATGACCCAAAGCTTGTTAGCACTGCAAGTTCGCCGAATAGACTCATTCTATATCTGCGGTCTCGCAGACAATCGCCGATACCAAAGGACTTTTGGAAAGGTACGATACAAAGTTGATGTTTTGTGAATTCATGTTTTTGCGTAGGTATGTATGTTTGTAGGTTCAATTTTTCTGACTGACCGTTCGAATCACTCCACGACGGTTCAAGAGGGATCAGATCGAGCTATGTGCTCTCAATATAACTTGGACTCAAAGGATGCTGAGTTTTTCCGTTTAATCTGTATTCGCCTTCGTGTTGTTACTGACCTTAACTCGAAAGATAGTCATGCCTTTGAAAAGTGAAAGGTGGTAAACGCCCCATGCACTTTTGTGGCTATCTGGGATGATGGCGAGCAAAGATGGGGCGATGCAAACTAAATATCATAAAATATTATAGCTAATAGTAATAAGTGGAGGTGGTGTGGTACCGATTGGCGCATTATCTCACACGCATGGTTTGGGCTTCAAATCCCCGTTCGATACCGTAGCATCCTGATACGGGATTGTAACGCCGATTGCCCAAGACTTTGAGAAGAATAATAATAATTGTCAATAACCGCTCGTTCGTTTGCGAAAGTTGGACAGTGGTAGGTAATCCGGTTAAAATTCCTCAAATGGATTTTTCCGTTCCCTCATTCGGTCGTCGGGTACTGAAATGATGGATCCTCACTCATGAGATTTTTCCACAAATCAAATGTGCATATCTATTCCGGCCAAGATACAGATGCACAGCTCATCTTGGTAGAGTTCCACCAATGTTTAAGAGATTCACCTCGCTTGTTTCGGTTGAATGTAGTTGTTTGAAAGTCACTGACAGGCGTTCGCTTTATCTCCATGTCAATCTACTTAAGCAGCAACGATCGACGGCTACAGTCGAAGTGAAAAATGAATTTAGCCCGATTTTTTCCCCCCGAAAATGGATGACCTTTGAAAATGCGAGAAGAGGTGTTATAGCAACCATAAAAAGAAGAAGAAAATCGTTTGCTGGGATAAGACCTGAAAGGCATGATTCAGAGAATGTTCTCCTTTGAATGTATGTAAATTTGGCCCTTTAAATATCTTATTTGCCTTATTGTTACCCTTGTAAAAATCTAGTTATGTTAGAGAAAAATATTACAGAAAATTGCACACATTTGCATATTTACAAGTGGGCGTGGCCAAATTTTGATTGGAAAATAGGTCGTATGAAATCGAGCATAATTGGACAGCAAAATAGAGAATGTTTTAGTGTGGTACCCGGCTAAGGGGATAAACCTTTATCGACAAGTTATACGAGCCTGAGCATTTTACTGTGTTTATTATCTGAATGGAAACCGAGTGCATGGCTCATTGATGTGATCTTCCTTACTCTTCTACTGAAGGGACTCAGAACCGGGGTCATGCGTGGTAATTAAAAAATTGTCTATCGGAGGGGGTAAATCGGTGGTGAAACTAGGTATGCTTCGAACTATCAACGGGGGTCCTCAGTTGATAGTTGTCTCACAAGGTATAAGCCAAATGTGGTCCATGATATGGGTTCACTCCATCTCTTAGAAAACCTTTCATTCCGACCCTCAATGGTAATAAAATGCGACCTCGCTAGCGATTCCTAACAAGGCCTCTGACGGAAGTAAAGCTGTATATCGGTGGACCAGCGTACGAATTTCCGAGCGGTACGAGCGGTATAATCACGTCGCAGGACGAGTCACTCATGGCTGTAAAAATCAAGCTGGGTCTGTTTCGAACTTACCCACAAGTCCGCATTTCAATGAATTTATCGCCTCGAGAGTGGAGGAAAAAATAGTGGGCTGGACGGCCGAGGTCACTCATTCAAAGCACAATCGTAACAAGCCGTAGTAGAAGAACAATTCGGTATGGCCTTTATTGCTGAACAATATTGCAAAGCTCCCCTCCGATGGTACGGCCATATCCTCGCGAACGAATGAACACGGTGTGGAAGTCTAATTGGTGTGCCCGGAAAACGTCTTAATGGACGTTCATATCAGTGCTGGCTTGTCACTTTGCAAAAGTACCCGAAAGAGTGGACCTGGCCTTCATCTCGACCGAGCATCCCGCTGGTAAACGTGACGCTGGCATATCATAAAGTAGCCCTGACTACCTGAGGTACAAAGGGAAGAAGAAAAACGATCACTTTGATAACCAGATGAACGAAATGGAAGTGATCATGCCTATCCCAGCAACAAGTCACGTGTTATCCTTACCTATTGCGAGAACCATGTGTTCCAATTTTTTTTGATTTTCGATTACATGAACGGTTCTCACTGTTTTTTTGTGTGAAAGGATAGCTGCGGATTTCCAGGACATAATACTGTGCAGGAGAGGAGGGGTGTAGTAGCAAATGGCCCTGCCATCGCTATGCCCTATGGTCCGGATATCGAATCTTGCATCGGTATAGGCCCAGGCCTAGCAAACCATCCTTTCTAGGTCCCTTAATTGATACCAGACTCGTTTGGGAGGATAAAAACACCGGTTTGTGCCTTGGCTGGCCACCGCAAGTCATTGCCCACATATGCATTAGAAATGAGGTTCTGGATGGGATTCGAATGCGGGGCGCAGCCCAAAAACGAAATCAATTGACGCTGAAGGCTTTGTCCTTCGAAGAGATACCTATTGAGGCTAGGAAAAAGATGATTTGAGAGAGTGCCATTCCGAATTCAAGCGAAAAGTGAAATTATACCAAGCAGGACAGGTTGGTAGAAACGCCACTCACGGTACCTAATTTGCCAGCCACTAAATTCCGCTATCTTTTATTATAGTCGTTATGATACATATAGAAAAGTCTTTTCAGAACCGTGAGCATTCTTATCTTACTTCCCACATTGTCCATAAAGTTTACGGCGGTGGGATTCAAATACAGTACTGGTTCTGTCAAAGGCAATTTAATACGATACTCTATTCCCTTCCACCTGTATGTTCTCTACCAATTATTATTCAGTGTTTTGTAAGGGAATGGGTGAAAGGAAGAATTGGACGACGTTGCTCGAGCTATTTTTGAACTACGCCATGCCCTAAACTGACTTTCAGAGAAATAGCTCTGGAAGTGCCATCAGCTGGGATAGTGGATCGCGAAGATCAGCCGGCGTTGCTCCTAGAAATGTCCAGTACCGACTCGCTGCCTTCAGAAGGATGGAAAATCCGCCAATGCTGGTAAGATTTCATCCAATATCTAGTCGAGCACATCTGTGGTAACAGCTCTACTTGCCGCTGTAGGCATTTCGCTCTGATCGACCTAAGGGGAAATGGAGATAAGGCTGGGAGTAGAATGGCTGATTGCCATAAAGCTAGGTACTAGTCTTCATGGCAGCTCTGCTGCGAGGTTTTCTTTGAACTGTGCCCATCGAGAAAGGACTTCCATGGAAACTATGGTACTTGTGTCTTACTTCTCCTCATTCTGGCCAACTTTCCGTTGTGATCCCTAACCACCTAGTCTCTGTATATAACTGAAACGCACTTAAATGGCTCTACAATTCGATTGATGGTCTAATACTTTGCACGCCGTCTCGTGAGCGAATTTATTAGCGTCAAATATATAGCTAAATACAGTATAATTGATCGATTTATTCACTTCACTTGAGCATAGGCGCCTTCTTTGTTCGTGTTCTTTCCTGAATGGGACTGAATGCATGGAGCACTGCTGGCGTTTACTTAATTCACCATTCAGAGTTCATTCAATGCTAGGACGGAATATATCTAATCCTCCTAATAAGGCGGCTACATAGGGTGGTTGGATAATGGTGCCAGCAATCAACCTCCGCCTGACATTGGAAATAACTGCTCATGCTGCCCGTCTTAAGCGTGTTTGATATTGGCTTTTTCACTAGTGCTAATTTTACGAAACTCATTTGGCCTGAGCCATGCATTTGTGTATCATTTGAAATTGGACTAGTTTTGAGCTGCGTAGGCGTCTTACATTTATTGCATGTTTTACTCGACGTCCCAGGCAATGTTGGGTGTTAATCTTACATTGAAGCATTATAGGACCTCTAGTCAATATCGAGCGATGAAGCGTTCATAAGTAGTGCGAAGGATAATTGGGGTTTGCATTGTCACGGTTCATGCCTCAGCGAAGGTGGGTCGGTGGAGAAATCTCTGAATCGACTTTCTAGTGAAAAATGTTGATGGGACCACTAAGAAAGTGTGAAATCGCTCGATCTAACTTTTTCCATATTTTTCGAAGTTTTTCGATGACAGAGTATCCCAAAGAACGGCTGAAGATTGAAGATTGCAGTCGCACCATAGAAGCCGTTCAGGTTCCATCGTCGCCTCTATCGCAACAGGTTCCACAGTGACAAAGTAGGTGAGTGTACTTGAATTAAAAGGGAAATAGCGATTAAGAGGGGAAGGGACTAACTCTATAAATCTAGGGCGCTATGTATTAATCGCCTTTTGAGATAAGCCTTTACTTTGAGCCGTTTTTACTTGGAAATTAGTAGACGCTTGTCTTATTCAACGCATTGTCCACCCAGCTCATATACAAGTCAGCCCTTTAACTCTTCAGTGGCATTTACCCGACTCACGCACAGTGGAGGACTTGTTTCTGTACGATACTACGTCCCCAAGTGGTGAGTGTAATAGCTGCAGTACTTGTACCTACTCCTTCTCCTTACTCCTTTGGGCTGATTTCATAGTCCGCCGGCCGGAGGCGGCCCTTTCCCCTTGTTTACAACTGAATCTTGGTCGATACCGCTGGCCGAGTAGTCCCTCGTCCGCCGGACTATGAAAGCAGCCTTTAAATCATTGAAGGCTAGAGCGCAAGGAAAGAAGGCTAGCCAAACTTACTTGTGCTTAGAGATCGTTTTTAGCCAAAAGGATATTGTTTTTACCTAAGTTTCAGAACTCGTGCACAAAGGTGAGATGGGATAAGAATTGAACATCCATTTGGCTCACCCGCTCCGGAGCTCCTTCCCTTCCCTTTAGATTAAAAAACACATTTTAATATAAAAAAGCTATAAAAACCTCCGAGACACCATTATGGGCTCGCAAAGTCGGCTAGTCTTCCTTCTCTGCGCCATAGCCCTCAATGATTAAAAAGAGCGCCCATTCCCCCCACCCCCCTCCAACTACTCTTTTACCCTTCGGTATCTAATTCATGTAAAACATCTATGTAGAAGTTTCAATAGTCATTGTACCTCTTCCTAATCTCTACACAGCATTTCTGGTAGCCATCGTTACGGTCAGAAACCCTCTTCTGAGTAGTCATGAAAGCCATCTGGTCTAAGTTGTTCGCTTAGGTAGCCATGCTGTATAAAATCTTCGGGAATCCGCAAAGGGAGAACCGATGGTACTCGAACATCGTGAATGGTAAGCTCAGAAACTTAGCCTTTTAAGCAATAAGACGATTTCCCTTTTCTCCCGGCCGATCGTTACCTGACTAGTCCCTGTTGGGTGTTTCCCATAGAACAAACTGCCACTAACCTAACTCTAATTTGCACTCCAGTAGTAATGTCATCCACCCATTAATCTTATTGTCAAATTTTCCTTCAGCGTAAAACACAAAAACAATATTTAGCCCAAATGTGTGTCTGTTTTAGTACTTTAAGCTTAGATGAATCGAATGAAAGTTTCAATCCAGTGCTAACCAGTTACCTATCACAAAAATAACTTGTTCCGCTGTCTACCTCATTGTAATACCTCGACAACAATCAACAGGCATCGATCTTATTCTTTGGTGTCTGTCGTATAACTTGGTTTTCATTGCGTTGATCGTCCCACGTTCCATAGAACATCGCTCAGCTAACCTGATTCAAATCCTCTCTCAAAGCCAGATCACATTCATCGGTAGACTAGACTTTCTCTTTTGTTTTTTATACTTTATTGGTCGTCCCATTATTATGATCAGAGATCGCACTCAATCAAATCAGAAAATCAAATGCATAGACACAATAACCACGGAGGCACGCCCACCACGACATTTACAAGACCAATACTTGCAAGCTTACGCTCGCTACAAGAATAGCATGAAAAGAAACATCATTATTAATATTGTACAATGATCATGATCATCAGTAGCGTGCCACACATATGGGGCACATGTGTGACACATGCAAACTATGAAAAACGTGGGGTGAGGAAAGAATGAGGTATTGTGAGCTGAGAAGTACACATACACACAGGAATCGTGTTATAAGTGTTTACTTCGTCTTAGCCTTTCCGGACTTTTTTGGCGATGAACCGGATGATCCTCCAGCTTTGTATGCGGCCATTTCTTTCTCGTACCGTTTCTTCTCCTCGGCTGCCATTTTTTCCCATTTCGACTTGTCCTTCACTGTAGCCCATTCAACACCGGCGGCCTGAAAGAACCACAATGTTCAAACATTCAAAATCCATAAACAATAAAATGTCAAATTTCTAAGGTCATATAACTCACCCGGGACACATCAACAACGCTCATTCCTGGCTTGGACAGTTTAGCGCGGTTCTCGTTCAACCACAGCATATAAGCGGATTGAGCGCGTTTCGGTGCATTCGGGTCCTTCTTCTTCCTCTCGGCCTTCATCTTGGGCGACTTGACTTTTTTGGGCGATGAGGCAGCAGCAGTCTTCTTTGGGCGACCCATTGTACTATGCGCTGAAAGAACAATAAACCTCACTCGAATGAGCCTAGGCACTGGGAAACGAGTTACCATTGGGCGTATGAACAACAAACACATCAGATAAGTAGAGTTGGAGAGAGGTTCAGATGGGAGATGGGCAATCTTGGCCATCAAGATTGAATTGGACGCAATGACCCACCCACACGACCATAGGGGACAAAAACTATGTAGCTGAGTGACCACGCCAACGCTATGCACTCGCGCCCTTTTCGACCAAAACGCTAGTGGGCGTGGTCTCGCTAGACAGCGCGTCATAGTGAAGACGCAGGTGGCTAGCGTGACGAGGCAGAATGCGAAAAGTGGGGTGCAGAAGACATGAAGAATGGCGCGAATTCAAAATGCTCCGAATGAATGGGCACGCTGCCAAGGAACAGTAACGCTGTTAGCAACGCTTTTGAATATGAACAGATGGACCTTAATGGGTGATGGTGATGATGGATATACGATGGGGGAGGATTTAACACATGAGAATATCGCTTCAATTGCTAGATGTGAGTAATTACAAAGAAAAGCGTGCAAAGAAAGGTAATTACTGTCTACAACATAACCAAACTTTTTCGTTTAGCAATAAAACCAATAAATAATATAGTATTCAGGTCAGTGGAATTCCGCTAAGCAGAAATAAATTTTCGATTTTTCAGATGTCAGGAGTAAAAGTGAGCGGAACATTCCGTGAGAAAAAAAACGAAATGCCATGGTGTTTTGAAGAAACGCAAGTCGAAAGGAAGAATAAATGAAGGATTTTCTTTGTAATACTGAAATCGTCTTCTTCAAAAGAGGCTTTTTTAAAGATCGGTTTCTTTTCAGATATAATTCCAAGGGCAGCGGCAGGTACCAATCAGTCCAATTACAATCAGTGCATTTGTAGATCATTGCGAATACAATGGGATTCGAAGACCCTAACTTGTAGTTTCTCTTCTTCTCTTAGTTGTGAAAATCTCTAAAGAAAAAGCCAAAAGTGGATCCGATAAAAAAGTCTTAAGAATGATGCCAGAAATGCTAAAAAAGAACAACCAGTCGCGAATCCAGAATGCTGTGAGATATTTGGAATATTTTGGGACCTACAAAAGTTCCACAATGGGCTTGGTGATAAATGAGCTGGTTACTACTTTAGAGAACCCAAATTTAGCACCATTTTTAGAGAAAATAAATGGACTTTTAGAATATTGTACCAATAACGTGAANGTGAAAATTACTTAGAAGCTCTTAATAAAACTTGTCAGAAGTTGTATAATAATAAAATGCCGAAAGTGATGAGTAATCTCGTTATTTAGGTCGGTCTGGAAGTAGCACAAACAGTCAAATTTTGAACATTTTCTGCATGACAATTCTGTTAGTTGATTGTAATTTAAAGTCGCTGAATGACTAAGAGATATTATTGAAATTCTAGAGTCATTATTAAAATCCTAAAAGAAGGGAATAATATACTATGAAAAAGCTATTAATTACAGACTGTTCTATTTAGAAGGGTAACCTATGACAATGCGCGCTTTAGCCTTGGACTTGCAGCTTCCGACTGAGTAATAACTATAAACAGTAACAAAATGAGAAATCAACCAACGCACTTGAGCAGTGAACAATCTAAATTTCTTTTCTAGAGAGATCAACAATCTTCTCTGTTTAGTTTCAAACGTCTTTTTTTTGTAAATTTGTACCCCTTCCGTCCTTATTAGAATCTTCTCTTCGGGTGAGAAATACTTGAAATGCATTTTCGCATCTTTCAAATTTCGTTGCTGGGGAAAAAAGACGATTTCCTATTGTTATTTTTGATAAATCGTATATCTAGGGTTCAATTAGTATTAAAGAATGGTGTCGCAGTGATGAGGCCTTTGGTGTCGCTATGCACACATCCATAGGCCATAAAGGGCTTCCTACCCCACAAGAGCAGCTGGCAAATCGATGGAATACTTGCTTATAAAAAAACCGAAAAAAATTTCATGAATTAGTTGCAGGCCCAAGCAAATTCATGCATTAGCCCAGAAGATGTTCAATTGTTTCTGCGATTCTGAATGAAAATGAAGTGTGTCCCACACTCGAAATGAGTTGCTAACTTGAAAATTGAGCTTTTCGATCGTTTTATTCCAGAACCTATAAGTTTCATCACGTAGCTCAAGTATATTGTGAAGGCGCCGTCCAAATCGGGAAGTTCAAAGGATTTAGTCTGATTTTGACCCAGACCATATACTGCTATAGGAGCTATTTTGCCAGAGATTCGCAACAAGAGCAGTTATTTTCGATTTGTCCAAAATGGGAATTGAATAGTTTTGCGTCTGCTGTCTTCATTCCTATCGACAGGTGACGACTTCAAAGTTATATAGTTTGACAGCTAAATGATGAGTAGGCAAAAAAAATATCTTGAAGTGTATAAGGTATTCGTTTAATAAGGGAATACGGGAGGCTTGGTAATGATAAAGGGAATTGGAATTGTTCCAAGTAACTCTTTTGAAAGTAAAGATGAATACTGACTAAACTAGGGTTTGGTTTTCAACCGTATACGACGTAAAGGACACAAAAAAGTCAAGTTCGAAGCTGAAAACAGCAAGAAGTGGGTTCATTGTTACCATTATCACATGCTAAGTGCATAGTCATGTTTATAACTATTTCGGCGATAGCGTGGGAAGGCAAGTGGCGCGCTACACGCATGACCGGTGATCGAATCCTGCATGGACAGTTCAACTACGCTTTCCATCTCTTCGCATTCGACTAATTGGTCTAGGAAGATAAAAGCACTGACTTGTATATCTGCTGACCACTGTATTGCATAGTGTCGGCGAAAAACGCATCCAATGCGCCACTACGATCATGAACGAAAGTCGAATGCGTGGGCTCACTCCAACCAAAAACTCTACCCTTTCTCCTCCTCCAACTTCTCCCCTATTGATGTTTCCGCTTCTTTACTCGCTGTTCTGAACAGGAAATTTTCATCAAACGCCGGGAAAAAATAACTTGTAACTCTTCCGTTCAGGTGCCTTGTCGTTCGGTGTCAGTAACATCGTATTTTTTTTATTTTTGGAACTTATTCAGCGTGGTGCAATAGAGCTTCAGTGAGATTTCTTGGGTTTATAATTTGACTGCGGTACCAGTCGAGAAATCCCAGAGTCGTTTCATCAAATCACTTTCAGCACAAAATTAAAAAAAAAAACTCGGATTTTGGCCACGTGAAGGGCGAACCTTAAAATTTCACTTATGAAAACTGTTCAGGTACCGTTCTGAGGTTTCTCTACGAATCATGTTATCAGTCATCTTTCAAACTGTTGCAAATTTGACGGAAATCAACTTCATTTTATCACAATTCTGATTGGCAGGTTATCAACTCAGTGAATCAAAGTCGGCGACATCTACCCGTTTCATATTTCTAAATACAGACTTTCTCACAAAGTTATATCGTTTGCTAAGTCGTGGCTACGTTTAGGTTGCCTATTCATGCTTGTATGTGTGATGTAGGGGTCAGCACAGAAATGATGTGAGATGTTGGCTTAGGCGTTCGTCGAGGACATTCGCACAATAGCGAGGCATCGTTCACACAGAGAGGTCAGACAAGGGGCTAGCGATGATTAGACTGCCTGACGTTTGGTCGTGCATACTAATAATAATGGTACATCTGCGACTTTAGTCAGATAATTAGGCTCAGAAGTCTAGTGCTAGCGTCTATCTGTAGCTTTTTGCTTTTGAAAAGTTCCCTTTTTCAGAACAACTCCCCCGTCTCCTCGACATATCGGAAGGTATCCGGGCAATTCAGTGAACAGTAATCAACAGCAGAACAAGGACCGTGCAAACTAGTCGTACAGTTCAGGAAAGCGTACTAAAGGCAATAATTAAGTGGACGTATTACAGAGTTCTCGAAAATAAGTGCAGGTCTCTGATAACGTGAGCTTCTGGACGAGTTTCGTGTTCAAAACCCATGCATATAGATAGTGCCAATGAAAATTACTGTTGTACCGAATCCCGGTCGGGTTTAGAGCAGTTGGAGAATCATGGCCTTTATGAGAACTGACTTCTTGTAAACAAAGGACTGAATGTTTTCTATTGCTTCGTGAGGGAGTATGGAATGTGGCCGGAATGAAAGATACAAAGCAAAGCGCTTGTAAAACAGAACAGAACCTGAAGACAGGACTCACTGGCGTAAAAAGGTACTACGAACTTGCCACAATGGGTGTGAAGTCGAGCATTAGAAGCGTTATTGTAAGAAGTATCTCTAGACCGACATATATTGCTCCAATGGGATGTTTTTCAGAGAAGATCTTGCAAGCAATAAAAGGTTCTATAGATTTACTACTATTGAAAACGGGGCAGCGTTTACAGTCGGCTACGTGGCGACAATGGCGAAAAAGAACAGATATTTATCGAGTGGAAGAGTTGCAAAGCTTTTCATGTGAAAACCCAATGGACGTGTTCCAATCTTCATTTTCCCGATCAGAATGCCTCAACTGTTCTTTTCCACAGGTTTGGTTATCCCACGAGGGCGCGAATTATAAACGCTACCTCACTATTTCAGGTTACTTACATTGGGAAAGCTTTCTTAACCAATTCCGTATTGCAGTTATTAAAAGCTGAGCATTTCTGTTAGACCTTAAAAGTTGTGTTTCTTTATGGCCGAAAGTAGCAGACACAAGTGTGTTTTGCTTATTGAAGCATATATGCTCCACCGAAACACCGTATGATGCAGAAAAAAATGAGAAAGTGCAATTCTTATCTTTTCGAATATCATTTTGAAGGCGCTGTAGATACGGTTCCAAGGGTATGAAGCAGAAAAGTCAAAGGGGAGCGATGCAATTGAAAGTAGGAATGCAACAGCAGTGAGTGGGGAGCACATGACTGAATCGACCGCTAGTGAAATGCCGCCGCAAACTCCCCCACTCACACACAAACACAGGCATAGCTACGTCATGTTTTGCAACCCAGTATTTCATTTACCCAGTACGTGATGATCGTCAAACTGAGATTAATAACTTTCAGTTTAGTTTTATTAAAATTGGATGCAGTGAAGCTACCAGAGTTACTTGAATTTTCAACGGAATTTGAAGAATAATCGAGAAATCGCTGCACACTGTAGACCAGCAGACACACATAAGCAACGTTTCGAAGTGAAAAGAGTGAGAACGAATGTCGATATCCTCGGCAATTACAAGGAAACACTGAGTCAGTGGAAATTGTGTAATTGCGGCTTTTCGTATACCGTATCGATTGCGTTGTAAAGACTTTGCGCCTGCTCGATCTGTTACACAGAGATGTTTTCCAAAATGCCTAGGGTGATAGGGAATTTGGAGGACTTTTTCTTCGGTCAGTTCACTTTTCAATTTTGGGAGTTGCACCAAGATTTATAATAAGCGTAGTATGATATATTGAGGTAAAAATAGGCCGCGATCGCATATTATGCAGTTTGACAGAGCCGTCAGCTGTTGGGACGTTTTGGAGGAAGGCTATTCAGCAGCTATGCCTAAATTTAGAACTCAGCTGACCCAGTGATATCTTTAGGTCTGTGTACGAAGGAGGTGTAGGTGTGTTCCCGTCGATCGATTCTTGATGGTGATTGGTAGTATTTGTGGCTCAAACATATTCTTTATTACTTTTTCAACCAAAAATCTCTACCTTTTACTTTCGTCTTATGCTGTTATTGTTCGTTTTTTCTGTTGAGAAACCTTTTTGACGGTTTTTTTTTGCAATGATTTGTCGCCCTGCGGCGAATATTCCCTTTTAATCCAGTCGATATTCTCGGTGGGGAGGGGACAATTAGCAGGATTTACAGCTGAGGTTCATTGTAGGTCACCCGTTCCACAAATTCGTGGATGTATCCGTTCCTCCTTCTTCACACAGTTATTGAAACTGATCGAGCTTATTACTTTAAAAAAAGGTGAATCCGCCCACTGCCCTTCTCTCCTGACTCAATATAGCACCACAGTGTTCATCGAAGCATTTAATGAACAATTTGTCGTTCTTTTGTGTCGTTTTGCTACTTGCTTTGCTTTCTGCCTTGTATGACTCGTGGATTCGTTTACTTATTGTTTCGGAAATCTTTGAGCTTTCGGAATATTTAATTTGCACGATAACAGACACTATAGGGATACTTTTAGCAAATTTTATAGGAATTTTGTTAATTCGCTGTAGAAGCTTCTTTAAAACGACAAGTCATAGAATTTCCTCATACTGTTACAGAAATCTTTTCAGATGAAAAGAGATCTATTTATCTCTCCGTATCTCCTATGCCCTTCGCGTTCCTTTTTTTCTGAATTTTTCAACAGAGAAGCACTGCAAATGATTCTAACAGCAAATTTTCCTCATGACCTGCAATTTTTCTTTTGAAACCCGTCCAAAGATCCGACAAATGGTGCCCTCATGTTTTTTACTTCATCGTGTTTGTTATCATCTGCTCTTACCAAATGCCTATAGGATCTATTTGCAAAAGGTTGCTCTTCTAGAACTTGATCATCTCCCTTAGCCATCGTTTTCCATTTCTTACTGAAGCGGTCAATCTCCGATTCGTACTTTCGATATCAAAAATAGGTAGCCTTCAATCATAATCAACACCACGATATCTCTTCGGTCACAAGTGCCCGGCGTCACCTTATTTTAAAGGTTCTTATGTATGCCTTTGTCGTGGTCCCGTGACGAAAGTGCCATTTATCGATTTTACCCGATTGGGTCGCTTGGCGCCGTCTGCTGCTCCGTCGGTGTCGTGACCCTTCCTCCCGAGTGCAATTTGTAATGCTCATTTGTTATGATGACAGCATTTTATATTCCTTTTTCCCGTTTCGTTTCGACTTCATGATCTTTTACCGTTTGCCTCCGCCCGTTTTGTTTTCCTTGGTTGTTTCGCCTGATCTTTACGCCGTTAAAAACTCTTGTATAAGCGGTTTTAATTTTCCTTGAAACTTTTTTATTATAAACTTATTGTAGTTGACCTTATGGCTGACGTTGAAATGGAACAACCGAAAGCTGAACCTAAAGAGGAGGTTGTTGAAACTAATGGAAATGCTGATAAAATTAAAGAAGCTCAAGGAGTATCGGTATGTATTTGCCAACATTAGTTAGGTCGAAGAATTGTTCAGATGTTTACTTGTTCCGAGATATTCAACATTATTGTAGAAGTGGGGGAATTCGAATCTTTGCGATCAGATCTGAAGTTATTAATTTGAATCAATTAGGTTATTATGAATCAGAAATCTTTATGGGTGCCATTAGTCATATTCTGAATAAGAGCGAGGATTCACAATCAAGACTCACTTTTCTTAGCGAAGTTTCGAATGTGGCAGAGCTGCCAAAAATGTGATAGCGGTTTGCTCTACTCAACAGGGAGATAATACGAAACTCATCTTTTATAAGAAAGAATTGATCGAATAACCAATCAAGCAATTCCATCGTTCAGAAATACGCTGAAGATGAGGTCTTCAAAAAGCTAATTTCTCAACAAATGAAGCAGTCGGTGGCTGAAAGCATGATGAAGTTGTTTGAATCTGGATTCATGGCCATTGAAGACTTTGACGAACGTGCGGTGGAGATGATGAACTCGTTCCCTGAAGATCAAGCTCGCTACATTGTCGATCAGTTGCGGGTTTGTCAACTACTTTTCAAAGTCGTTTTTGTTTACTACTCATTAGTGCCACTTTTTAAGGAGTCAAGACTTTACGGAGTACAAAACAAGCCCCAATATCTGATGTCCCTTATGCGAAATTTCCGTGATCGCATTCGAGCTCAAGGAGCCCAAGCAGTTATGGCTGGCAAGCTGATCAATGGACCTGATCCAGACAAAATGACGGAAATTTTGAATAGAACCGGCTATACCCTGGAAATCACCGTTGGTCAACGGAAGTATGGTGGTCCTTGTCCCGACTGGGATGGTCCTCCAACTGGACCCGCTGGACAGGGACATGAAGTGCGTTTTGAATGCAGTGTGCTTATCGAAGTGTTTATACGACGAATACTTTTTTCAGATTTACATCGGCCACATTCCACACGAACTATTCGAGGATTCCATCGTGCCGCTGTTCGAAACGTGCGGAAAAATCTGGGATTTACGACTTATGATGGACCCCATGTCAGCCAAAAACAGAGGATATGCTTTCCTTACGTATTGCGAGAAGTCCTCAGCGTCGGAGGCAGCCAAAAAGGTTATTCTAATATCCTCAAGCAACCTTCAGATCTGCTTGGGGGCCAAGATTTCGTCGCGTTTTCTTCTTCTTTCGTCGGTGCTGTGTCCTTATTCGTCTAGCCAGCTGTT
This sequence comes from Haemonchus placei, assembly GCA_900617895.1. NCBI lineage: Eukaryota > Metazoa > Nematoda > Chromadorea > Rhabditida > Trichostrongylidae > Haemonchus > Haemonchus placei. The sequence goes on from UZAF01016769.1 coordinate 49,527, forward strand.
TATCTTTTTATCTCTCGTTCTCTCGGTTTTTGCCGTCATTTTCATCAATCTTTCGAAAAGATGCGTTCAAAGCAGCGCCAAAATTCCTGAAAACTGCGCAAAAAGCACGAAGAAGCTATGATTTTAGTATGATGGACACGAAATTTTGCCCGGAAAAGCTCTGAAAGTGAACGTCTCAGTCGCAAACACACGCCTGTTCCTGGGAAACATACCCAAGTCGAAAACTAAAGCCGAAATTCTTGAGGAGCTCAAAAAGCACGCAGGTAAAAAAGAACCAAGGCCTTTTCGGAAAGACTTTTTCGAGTTCTTTTGTTTTGTGCCAGGAAAGAATGGGCTGGGCATGTTGAGCAGGTAACGTTTCCCCTTGCTATCAGACATCTTTTTTATTACGCGCTTACAGACGGTGTCACCGACGTCATTGTCTACACCATTCCCGATGCGACAGAACGATTCAAAAACAGAGGGTTCTGCTTTGTCGACTTCGCAGATCACAAGACTGCTTCGGATGCGAAAAGGAAAATTCAGCAGCATAAAGTAAGGATCTTTTACTTGTCGAACGTTCACTGACCTCGGTGCACTATGGTCCTCTCCCTTTCAGATCCGTCCATTCAACAGTGAACTCGTTGTTGACTGGGCTGAGCAACAAGACGAGCCCGACGAGGATACCATGAACAAGGTGAGGTCATTCTTATGAATTTCTGGTTATATGTCATGTAATTCCATATTGTCATGATTCGCTTTGCAGGTGAAAGTACTTTACGTTCGCAACTTGAAGGAGATTGTAACGGAAGAGAAGCTGAAAGAAATCTTTGGACCGTACGGCGAGATTGAACGAATTAAAAAGATTAAGGATTACGCTTTTATACATTTCAAGGAACGAGAACCGTGCATGAAGGTACTCTGTTTTTTCAAGAGCTCCATTCTTTATTAATTAAAAATTTGCTTTCCCAGGCGCTAGAAGAATGGAATGGAAAGGAAATTGAAGGTGTGGCGGTGGATTGCTCACTTGCCAAACCGCAAGTCGAGAAGAAAAAGAAGCCGGTGGGACGAGGAAGAGGAATGGGGATGGGCATGGGTATGGGCATGGGAATGGGAATGGGCATGGGCATGGGATATGGAGGCCCCGGTGGCTTTGGTGGCCGTGGTCGAGCGAACAACATGTATCCGAATATGTGAGTGAATATATTTTATTTTGAAACACATGATTTATTATGAACAGTTCTGTTAGAAAAGATAGTTTTTGTATGGGAATAGCTTCCAAAAAGTTGGGCGGGGTCTCAGTTGAGATATTCTTTTCGTGTTATGCTTTAGTAGCGGCTGGTGTGGTTGATGAGATTTAGCACTTTTTGAGCAGTTTGAGAGAAAAGAAAAAGTAATGTAGAAGAACATGGGAAAGATGGCTTCGTAAGTAGTTCCAACCTGTGCTATAAATCAATTTGCTTTTAGGGGTTACGATGATTTCGCTTTCGGAGGCTATGGCGGATACGGTGACTACGGCGGTTACGGCCCAGGCGGCTACGGAGGATATGGCGATTTCCAGAACGGCGGATACGGTCCACCTGGAGGTTATGGTGGCTACGGTGGAGGTGGCTACGGCAGAGGTGGAGGCGGATTCCGCGGTGGTCGTGGAGGAAACCGAGGAGGGTACGCGGGGTATGATCTTCGCCGTTTTAGACGTTGATGTTGAAATACGATGAGTTTATTTTAGGCGAGGCAAGCGACCGGGTGATCGATCTGGCGGACCGGCTTCCAAGCGAGATAACGGGGCGCCAGATTTCTCGGCCGATGTAAACATGAGTTCATTCTGAAGATCTGGTACTATGTATCTTATAAGTTTTGTTGTTTCGTGTTTTGTGTATACTGAATGTACTAATGTATTTTTTTTGTCTGCTGTTGATTTTGTTGAAGCGGTGTTAAATCGCGCAGTGCTCGTGTCCTCAGTATCTCGTCTTTTTTCAACGTTATGTTGTCAAGTTTAATTCTAATTGATATTAAATTCTGTGAACTATCTGTATGAATTTTATAGAAGTAAAAGGCACTTGAATTGAATACTTTTGGCTTTCAAAGTAGATAGAGGAATGCATTAACCTTGCGTAGATTAGCATGGGTTCCATGCCAAAAGTCGTGGAGATTGGAAAGAAGCCAAGGAGACTGCGAGATGGTGGGTTTTATAATAAAGCAGAGATAATATATTGGTTCGAAGAGAGGGCGGGGATTGCTACTGAAAGGCACTTTATTCCCTCAATGAGCGACTAGCCCATTTCTGGCGACAGGTTGCATCATAGTAAAGTGTAACGGGATGGCGTAACTACAATAGGACGTGCGAGAATTTCGCGCTGTTGTTTAATGGCATCAAGTGAATCAGTTTTTTGCTTTTATTGAACTGAACAAGTTTATTGCAATATAGCATTTGAGCAGGCTGAGTAGTCATAGTTTAGCTTGTTTTTAAAGGCACAGTTCACGATGAAAATGGTTCCTGTGATTTCCTCACAGGATGAATTTGAAGCCCCCCGCGTATGCCATCTGACACTACTAGGTCGGAAAACGGCCTAGTTAGGGAGTTATAAAAACTCAACGATTATCCGTGTGTCCTCGAACGAGTTTCACCGGCATTGTAGAGGCTGCACAGACCACAAGGGAACCTACGTAGGAAGTTCGAACAACTTGTCATGACCCGTAGCGACAGTGAAAGACAGTTCTGTACAGTCCTGGCTTGATGTAGTCAGCTGTTTGCGCAGTTGCAATAACTGGAATCTCGTCCGAATACCCCTTCCATGTTATTTCCGTCATGACAATCTCGTCCAACCTCTATTTTCCCTAATTTTGAGAAGCCATATTTTTCTCGAAATCAGCGAATTCTGTCGCTTTCTTCACTACCGATGAACTATTCCCAACCTATACTACCGCTTTTCGATTAAAAACGGATACCTCAAAATTATCGTGAACTGTGCCATTAAGGGCCAACGGAACTTTAAGATGTAAGGCGTAGTGACCGATCCAGCGGCAGAATCCAGCGAAGGAGATCGAGACTGAGAAGAGCTGCGAGTAGAAATCCCGGCCTCTAGAGCATCCCTTAGCTGAGAATCAGTATTAGGGCCATAATGGGTTGGATACAGGGTCAGAGGTACACAAGTCGAGGAGCCTGTTCCAATTTAGCCTGTCAACGAGTGACTCAATGAGAAGATTAGTTGTAGTCCGTCAAAATCTGTCGAATGCCCTGAACGCCAGTATCGGAAGTTTGGGAAATCCCGACTCTACTTATAAAAGAGCAGAGCTACTAAGGAATTCAGTTTCATCTCGAGCTATACTTGAAACGCCTCCGAATTTCAATAAATAAGCAAGATAAAAGCGAATCTCAGTTAGCCATCAGTAAAAACTGTGAAAAGAGGCCGAAGATGGCTAGCCGAAGCCGATGGATCCCTAACGAGTCGAACAATGCGCCGAGAGCTATATCAGAATAGAGTCTGAGGTTGTGTTCATAGTTTGCGCCGTCGTAAGACCGAAGGTCTTTTCTACAACGTTTGGGAATTGCGATAGCATTCATGATTTCTTTCTTTTCTATCTCGCTCTGTCTATATCTCAGAGCTCAGTAATACCTGGCGATGCTCAGCAATCGTACTCATTGGGATCTGGTGAGCCTTCCTCTGTGAAAGCTAAAGGTGGGTAGATAGTCCACGTTCAACCTTCTTGCAACCCTGGCATGTTAGTTAGTCAAGATGCTTCTTATTCAAGCCATTCGAGATTGAGTCACTTTATTAGGCCGACGTATCGGATTCTTCGTCTTCGTCAGAGCCTGAAATGATCCAAAACAAGCCACATATGCTTTGGACTATTTCAGGCTCTGACGAAGGCGGAACAGCAGAAACGTAGGCCTTATAAAGTAATATTTCAATTTTGAATAGGAACGTAGTCGAGTCTGAAGACATTAACCGTACTGTAGGAGAAACTGACTCTTAACTTAAAGGCAGAGTCCACGGAGACTATGAAGTACCTTTCCCAGGGCAAATAATGGAAATAATGCATAGTAGTGCATTGGTGGCAATGAAAAAAACGGCGGAATTCGAGAAGTGTAAGGTGTAAAATTAAGTAAAAGTACCCTGTGATAGCATAAGGTTGTGATGACGGGACTTGTATGGAAGGGTATTTGGACGAGATTCCCGTTGTGTGCAATCGCGTAAAAAGCTGACTTCAGAATGTAAAAACGCTAGAAACTACTCCTGTCACTGTTTCCACGGCTCGATGCTACATAAAAATTTCCAACAATCAAGCTCATCTCTGCATGAGTCATACTGCCGTGCATGTCAGTGAGCTGTCGTAATCATAAAAGGCCACAGTCATGCAAGGGCTAGGGGAGAGACTGGATTGTACTTCGTACAACTCACGATTTAGGTGAGATCGGGTTAGAGGATAGCGATGTGGCTGAATTGAGGTACGACCGACATTATTGCGAACATCCTTGCATTCGAATCAGGCGATGATCAGAAAGGAACGAAAAATTGTTTATGACTCCGCAGTCGAGAACGGTTGTAGATGGAGGAGAGCAAATGAAGTCAATCTGGCTGTGCACATTCCATTAGGACCTCTTCAAGTCCATAATAGTCCTTTCCTTTTACGAAAAAACGTGTTCTACGCACGTAATCCTAATTTGGTTAACCTTTCTGTAAGTATGTGTCCGCATTAAGAGAAAAAAAAGAAATTAAGAAGAAAAAGTGAGCATTCGATTCCTGTATAATGCCGGCCGTACTCTATGGAGCGGAAACATGGTCGTTACGAAAATCGGATATTAGAAATTTGTGCGTAGCCCAAAGGGAGATGGAAAGGAGGATGCTTGGGTTACGTATGCTGGACCGATGGAGCTGTGATAGAATAAGAGCACCCACGAAAGTCAGTGACTGGACGAACGAGGCTTCGAGCAGAAAACTCATGTGGGTCGGAGAGGTACGTGAAATGGACGAGTGTATGGGCTCGCGTGAATACGACAAGGATTCCATATGACTACATGGACCGAAGAAGGCGAGAACACCCTGGTATTCGATGGCGCGGTGAATTGTCGAAGAAGATCGAAAAAAAACGGGTGGAATATGACGAAGGAACAGTTCGATCAGGCCATGATACGGCATTCGACTATGATAGATCTCGTAATAAAGTGTACAAGCGTACATGCAAGGGTGTGATGGGGGAAGTGGGGTGAGGTGGGAGGTGCGTAATAAGCTAAGGATAAGTACCATTTTTGGTAAGCGGATCGCTCGTCTTCATGATACCACTTTTCTTAAACTCCGACAAATAAATAAATGAACCAGACGAAGCTGAAGGCGTACACAGTCTATAATGGTCATACCTATGTAATATACGTAGTGCTTTCCCGGAATCCGTAATCCTAATGTCTCAGTTCAACAAGAGTCATTAAAAGTCCTATTCAACTGGAAAGATCGGGGATTTACCGAAAAAATTCAAATCAATATTCCATTTTCGTGTAGGTTTCACTAGAACAGCTCTTCCTCATTAACGCTTTGACGACAACGTGCCTTTTTGCGTGTCTGGCGCGCGGGACAGACGCGTTTTGAAGCTTTGCGCTTCCGCGGCTCACCGTTGAGCCGCGCTTTCCCACGGGTGAGACATTTTTCCAATGTGGGCATTTTTTGCTTTTTCCGAGCGTTTTTTATGATTTAGACTGAAGCAGGTGTAGACCAGGTAATTATGAGTTCTCAACTTTAGTTAGGTCTGGTTTTATGCAGTATATAGCTTTGGGAGTCGAAATGGATCAGCCTGAGTGGACGATTTGGAGGGTGGTCTTAAAGATTTTTGGTCGAACCCAACGAATGTAGAACTGAAGAATAATTTTTTCAGGCTATGCTTTGAAGATGTTACACATGGGGGACTAGGATTTACTTAAGATTTAGATTCAAGATTTACTTCGGTAGGTAGCCCACAAGCAATGACTCAGCAGCTGTGTTTGCTACGGTCATGACTAATGGATGGACTCTTGAATCAAGGAATGCATCTCTATACCGATAACTAAATGACTTATTGGAACATAGCACCCACTTGTACGACGCTCGAAAAGGCGAAAAGGCGGCGAATACTAATAAAAGTCGAGGCAGTTGAAAGGAGGGCAAGTTCTCAAAAAATTCGTTACAAACAACTATCTCGAGCTTCTGGAAGTGTTCACGCCCCTCCAAGGCGAGTCACTTCTAGGGGCAGGGCAGTAGATGTGAAGGTCATTTTTACATTGATTGTTTTCAGAAAATGCACATAAAGAGTGATTTCCAGGGAGAGAATTGAATTCATTAGTAGTTTTCAAAAATTAGCAATGTTTTTCCTAGCCCACTTCCTTTATAGTGGTATTTGGTGATTGCCAACCCATTAAATACAAAAAACTCCAAGTAAAACTAAAAATCGAGAAAAACAACCGATAAGAAGGGTGCGGTCCACCGTTGAGCCGCGTTGTCCCACGCGAACGGAAAACCGTGGCTCACCGTTGAGCCGCGCTGTCGTCAAAGGGTTAATTGGATCAGACCTACGTAGGTCAGATAAATCTGATATGTTTCCAACTGAAAATGACAATGAAATCATTTGAGATAGTCAATGTCAATCTCTCACTAAAATGGGTCAAGTTTCTCTTCCATGCAGAAGTATAGTGGTGTTTCATATGTATATGTAGCCTAAACATTGATTTGGGGTGGTCAGCTGAAGTGCAAGTCAGTACTTTTATCCTCCCAACCGTGTTCGATACCGATAAATCGACCCCGGAAGAGCGGAATGTTTGGTTGGCAGGCGGCACTTGGTACTACATTACCTAAGCCCCTAAACTACTAGAAATATAGTAATTAACGGTACTTCAGGCTCAACCAAAAACTGGAGTACGGCATATATTTGGTTTTTCCATCATTGAATTAGTTGCTCTTGACGATTTGTTGAGCTATGCGATTTTTGTCCAATATCCAAGTGATCCTGAAGAAGTCTCAGTGACAACAGACCCAGTTGTCTCGCACATGGATTGAAGAAGTCTCCGGTACGGGTTGGCTCGGAGTTACAGCGTCTCCCACTCGGTTGAAAGCTTCAAACTCTTCCGAGAGAATGAAAACTCATGCTAGGCTATGTTTTTGAACGCAAATCAAATGCGAGGAGGTTTTGAAGAGTTTCATAGAATGGGTCGTTTTCAGAGATATGTGAATATGTGAGCGAGTTTCTGATCGTCTTTACGCATACAGTTTTGTACCGGTTCGGTGGCTATTCTTCTGTAGAATATCGCGATTACTCGTATGGAGGAAAAGTCGCTACAAAAGTGAGTTTTATCCTCATCTGTTCGTAAATAACGACTAACTACTGATATTGATGAAAACTAAATCTGACTGGTGTTATGTAAAAGTACACTCAGTGTCGGTCTACATTCGCGTACCAACAGAAAAAAAGGAGAGTTATCTCATCACTTATGTCGCATACTGAACAGTTCCAACCACCCGTCACATATACGGCACATTGAGAAAAGGCCTTGAGCAAGGAGCCCGGTGGTTGTTAGTCGTTGCGGTCTTTAAAGATCTTTTGGTTATTGTTGCCATTAGTAAATATGAGCAGCACTAATCTGGCTTTCTCGAAGCGTAGGAGGGAGACGAACTTCGCAATTTGAGGGATCACTTTTCGATAAGTTCGGGTTGTCTACAGTAACAGAAGTAACAGTCGAGAGCAGTGCAAGAACGGTGGCGAAAATGAGAAAACCAGCGTGTCTGGAGAAATGTAAAGCTTCAAAAAAGAGGTAGAATCGAGGGGTCTGACAGAATAAGGAATAGTCTGACGTTTCCGCTTAAACGCTGTGAACTGTGAGCCAATATATCTGATTCGAAAAGTCGGATAAAACTCCGCTAAACTCTTACAAAGCAATATTTTGGAATGTTGATTTGTTTTGTTTACCCGTCTCTGTGTTTGTGTGCTTGTCTGTTTGTCTTTTCGTCCGCATACTGAAACTGTCAGTGGGCAGTTTGAAAGGTGTGCTGAGCGGTAAAACACACTTCCTTATTGGTTTGAAAGTTTGGTCTCGCGATTCTCTCTAGTACGGTTTGTTAGGTTATATCACAAGAAGAGCATTCCCTAGAACCAAGAGGGCTTAACAATTCAAACTTGGCCAAAGGAGAAGGGGGACAATTCGATAATGACATTAGTGGTATTTGAGAAAATCGGGATTCTGCCATGCATCCGTCTTCTTCGAAAATTGTCGAAGTGATTGGAAGGTGCTGCAATATTTACGTCGTCAAAATCAAAAGCTACTCAGCTCAAAATATTCCCAATGGAATGTGCTCATCAAGAGGAGCAATTTAACAATGCCGTTGTGGGGTATTTGAGATTCTTTGGCGTAGGCTCTACAGCGTCCCCTATCTGAGCTGAGCTCGAACTCTGGATTCCCCTCTGCTCCTGCGTGTCGGGAACTCCGAGCATTGCCCTATCCTAGTATACTCGGAATAAAACTGGGTGAAATACTAAAATGGGAGGCTTCTCCCATACAGGCCATTACCGTAAAGGCGAAGTCCACATTGAAAGGATTTATAGGTTCTTAGTAGAATTCAAAAGCATAGCTTGAATTATTTATATTGTCGATGGTATTGATAGGGAATATTTCAGATGTGCCAAAATGATCGCGTTGTGAGGTATTGTCAACGATCTGCTCATCTGGCCAATCAAGCGATTGAGAAGCATAATCTGGAGATATATGAAGGTTGTTGAGAAGTTTCCTTGAAAATTTAAACGAAAAGCGTCTTGATGACATCGGGGAAAGTTATTTCATCCTTGTCCTATAGATCTCATCGTAAGGCAATAGAGCTCTCTGAGTGTGACATAATTTTTGACAAACGTTCCTTACTTGCTAGTTGCCTCGCCGCGTTCATGTCTAGTTAGTTGTCTCGTCGCACACCTTGTTAGCTCATTGTAGTTCAGCTGATTGATTTTCTTTTAAATAGTCACCCTTCGTAACTGTCAGTTTCTGCTTTTATAGATGATAATAGGGAAAAGAAAACGCAAAAAAAGCAAATAAGAAGAGACCTTCTTGCTTCTTGTGTTTTTGCGCAAAATGCCTTGCTATGGATGACCGCCCGAGATGTCGCGCGCGATGACCTTTTAGGCGGCAGGTGCGATGACATCTTTTGACCCGTGTCCTAACCGTTTGACGATATTTCAGTAGCCATTGAGGATGGAAAAAGAAATGCGCTGATCTGTTTCCGTGTGATGTTTCGACAAGTTCCACGATTTCTCAATAAAAAGCTGTAGGTTTTTGAAGTCTTTTGGGCATACAGATGTTCCTTATCTTTTTGTACTCCACTGACCTGTTCGATTAATCTGTTTGTTTTTAGTAAAAGTTTGGCTGTACCTGAGTTGTGTCAACTCAAAGAAGACCTATCTGAAGTGCTCCTCGAGCTTCTATCCTTGGAGATACCCGATGAATTGAACAGGATACTTGAAGATACTCGTAAGTGCTTTTGGACGCTCTACTTTTCCGATTTTATTTAAATTTTCCTTTTAATAATCAGTGTGGATGGTGATTGTGTGTGATTTTATATGGTTTGTCTCAATGTCGATGCGGTTTAGCCGGACTTTCGCTCGATTTCTTTTTCTTACCTATCATCCTGATCCGCTCTGCTCCTACATCCACTATCTCGATTAAATTAACAGCCTAACGTTTTGTCGTTTTGTGTACTTTTCGAAGCTCTTTGCTCTTCACTTTTATTGGTGAGCTTTCGGCATATAATGCCTTCGTCAGACCTTAATTATTTACAATACATTGCTGCATACAATCTGTCACTATCAGTTACAATACAAAGCACATCAAATCATACCAAGTCAACCGGAAATGTTGGGGAAAAGTGGGAAATGGACCTGTCGGCGGGGAACTCAAAGGGAAAATGGACACCGCTCTTGTCCTGAGGCGACTAAGTGTTATCACTCAATCAGTCTCAGTAGGTCACGCATCTCCTCTTTCGCATTGATTTCCGGCTTGATGCGGTATATTTCCCGTGCCTCCATGATTTTCCTTTCCAGTGGCCGTACCAAATATCGATGCAAAACCCTCACATCAAAGGATGGAGCGCTTTCTTTCTCATGCCTGAGTGTACGGTGCCTAGAAAAACTGTTGTGTGGATAGGCAGCGGGATTGGCCAACGCTCTTCTATGTTCGTCCAGACGGATCTTCAGCGGTCTCGCGGTCTCCCCCACGTACTTTTCTCCACATCCTCCACATTGAATCAAATAGACGGTGCCCTGAAGTTCACAGATGTTCTCAGAAGTGCAGTATCGACACGACTGTTCGTGGCACCGTTTTTCGTAGATTCGGGACGATGTCAGAAGATCCTTCAGCGTAGGGGGAGGTCGGAAAACAAGTCGAATGGGAAGCTGAGAGTTCTTGACGACGCGATTCACCTCACGTGCCAATTTGTCGTTGACAAAAGGTACAATGAGGCTAACACCATCAGCCGTCCTGTGCGGGACCCATGTCCTCGTATTGCCCTCGAAGTATCCATTGCTTTCAAGGATACTTTCAATTTTGGCATCGACAACTGAATCCTTTCGCGTCCCAAGCTTCTCCTTCGTTTTCAAAAGATTCCGCACGACGTTTGCCTTCATATAAGCAGGATGTGCGCTTCTAGAATGCAACAAGATGTTCGACGAGGCACTTTTTCTATACCATAGGTGTTCCTTATGACCTTCACTTATTCGTGTTTTCGCATTGAGGAATGGAAGGAATCCATCCCTCCCCGGATCTTCCCTGGTGAAGGTTATGTTAGCATCGTGAGAGTTCAGTCTCTCCAATGTTTCCACAAGGTCTTCTTCCGTTGTTCCGATAATGAATACGTCATCAATATAACGTTTGTAGAACAAAATTCCACTAGTTAATGATGACTTTTCGATGTGGTCCAAGAAGATGACTGCTAACACAGGTGCTATGCGGTTACCCATGGCAAGGCCTCGTTTTTGCTTGTAGAACTTATTGTCGAAGCAAAAGATGTTGCATTCCAGTGCTGCTTCGATGAGATCCTTAAGTTCGCTGAGGGAAAATCCCATCATCGTGATATGGTCTTTGTTATCCTCGATGAGAGATAAGACAGCTTGCACTGCTCCCTCGTTATTCACGTTCGTGTATAAGGATACTACATCAAAGCTCGCATAGAAGGCTCCCGTCGGTACTGGACATTGGTGAAGCGCCAAAATGAATTCTTCCACATTCACAATATGTGCTCCCACGTAACGCAGAAGTGGCGAGAGCAAACGAACTAAGAGCCAGCTTAATCCGTCTGCTGGTCCACCACAAGACGCGATAATCGGTCTCGTCTTGATCTCATTCCATGGGAGGGTCATTGTGTTTGTGTTNCGTGACCTACTGAGACTGATTGAGTGATAACACTTAGTCGCCTCAGGACAAGAGCGGTGTCCATTTTCCCTTTGAGTTCCCCGCCGACAGGTCCATTTCCCACTTTTCCCCAACATTTCCGGTTGACTTGGTATGATTTGATGTGCTTTGTATTGTAACTGATAGTGACAGATTGTATGCAGCAATGTATTGTAAATAATTAAGGTCTGACGAAGGCATTATATGCCGAAAGCTCACCAATAAAAGTGAAGAGCAAAGAGCTTCGAAAAGTACACAAAACGACAACAAATTTAAATGAAGCTCAGAGATAGCAGTATTTTGCAATAGCCTAACGTTTTGTTTAATATAAAAACAATTAGAGAATGCTCTTTAGCAACGCGTTTACGGATTCGTCTACAATTATGCAATGAGCAACAGAAACGTCTGTTCAAGAAAACCCTGGAAACAAAGCTGCCACAGGTTTTGCTGCCATTAACTGATACCGTTAGGAACGAATATAATCAGGTATGTACTGAAACTCTTTCTTTCGATTCATCAAATGAATACAGCCCTTTCAAAAACCGAGGGGTTCCTCGATAAGTTCAGTGCTCAAGGTGAAATATCGCGTAATTCAAGTGAAATGTTGTAGTAGCTTAAGATTTTCTTTAGGTTGTGTGTCGTTAGGTCAGAACGTGACAGCACGTATTCTTTCGCTCGCCGCCCGACGCTAACCTTGTCCCACATCTATTCCATTTGCCGCGTGCGACCGTTGCGCGGCAATTTCTGAAAGCCAGCTGTCGTGCGACTAAATCGCGAGCGGCGAGCGGCAAAATGCGCATCTCCTTCGCCTATTTGAACAAGCGCTGCTATTTTGTGATTCATCCTCGCTAAATCTCCCAAATCGTTATTTTGTTGTTCATATGAGTATTCTTAGGAGGGCTTGTTATGCGTATTTCAGTTGGTGTTCGCAGTTTTTGTACCATCTGACGATCCTGATCAATAACTATGGAATACACATGGCACGGGACTATGATCTCCATTCTACTATCAGATTACTTTTGCCTTTTACAGTTATACTGGTTGTCTCAAATGAAGTGTTGATATGTATTAGTAAAAATAACAGTAGTAGCAATAAATAAGGAATTAAAGGTTGTACAAAAGGCAAATATAAATAAACAATACAGAATAAAAGTCGAAATAAAAAGTAGTGCAAATAAGGTTGAAGCGGTTGGATGTAATGGTACTTCTGGTTCAAGTTAGCCATTTCCCAGTGGATTCTCAGAATTTCGTGAGTGGGTATTCAGTTCTATTTCTTTTTGTTGACAGATTTTACTCCATCACGAAAATGAAGTAAATAAATTGTGCTCAGGTTGGTTAGGATACGTTTTCTATACATCGAACTGGTGCTGAAGTCTCGTTGGCTCAGTGGTACCAACATGGACGCATAGTTAACGGGTCGGTTCGAATCCAGGCCAGAATCCGGAGACGACAATTTTTCAGCAAAACTCCATGAGAGAGAACAAGGCTGACGAAGTTGCAATCCAGATTCCTTCTACTCGTATTGGTCCCAACAGGCCAGTGCTAATCGAGGCTCCATCATAAATTTTTTTTTCTCCACGAATCATTCTGAAAAATGGTGCAAAGCCGCTAAAACATAGAAAGCAGAGGCAGTTTGAATTGAAGAACTGAAAATCTAAAATTGGAGAAAATCAAGCCGCGAACAAATTTTATCAGTACGAGAACTTACCCGCGTTACCATTGCCTGCAAAGCCAAGAGCATATTCTCCTCAGCCATGTTTCTTGGAAAAAGTATCGAAGGCTTTAATCGCTATGACAGTTTGTGCAGTGGCTAGTTCCTTGTTTCATAGTCGCGGGGTCGTTGGTTCGAGTTCGGCGACGGTACAGTTTTGATTCAGAACACTTGTGACATTCTATCCTACCACAAATATTCAACAAAACTACACCACCCCCGTTGGAATACATTCATCCACACAATAAAATGATGCTGAGGTCTCCTTAGCTCAGCTGGTTGACGTTGGCGTGCAGAGCACAAAGTGAACGGTTCAAATCCAGTCAGAAGAATTCAGGGAGATCTAGTTTTTGTTAGAGCGGTAACTACGAAGTGTGGGATTCAACAAGGAAATAGTGTGAAAATTGCAAGATGGAACGGCGATGGAATTCCCACCTTTCCTCGATCGATTGGTCCCAACAAATCAATCGAGTAGCCAATACGTGCCCACTTAAATCAGTATGCAGCCAATTGATCTGCCATTCCATGACCACCCATCGAGCAGTCAACCTCGACAATCTGCACCCATCACCCTCATTGCAGCCTTTTTTCTTTGTCCCCTCTATTTAAAAGACCCACAGACTAGAAAAGTAGCAAAAAATACGTTACACTTAGTAGTAGAATGACGAAGAGGCTTTTGTTGCGTGGTGTACGGGTTTCTTCGATATGGACCCATTCGAGAGCCGAATAAGTGAAGTCAGCTAAAACCGGCTTAAGGTGGTAGCCGAAGTTGGGCTGGTCTGAAACCGGGAGAAGCTGGCGCACTGGCACCGGGTGAGGTCGATGCACTTACATCGGGTTAAGCTGGGCCAGCGACTTTATTTTGTGAGAACGCTTTCAAGAGGAGAAGCTGAACAATGGCACGAAAAAGCGAAAATTGTTAGAAATTTGGGTTCGTGGAAGCCGTATGGTGCCGTTTGTGAAAACCGAAATCCTGCGAAAGCTAAATCGATGACAGGTACATCGAGGAGCAGGACTTGATATTCTGCATCCCCCTTCTTCCACAGCCTTTTTTCTTTGTGCCCTCTCTCGGAAAGACCTCCCAGGTGAGTAATTAGCTAAAATATACGGTACACATGTTAGTAGGGTTCGAAGAAGGCCTTTGGTGGGTGGGTGGGGTGCAGCGCTTACCGATGAACACCCATCCGAGTGAGTTGGTGGTGACGAGCACCCGCCGGCCAGCGGCCGTAGGCTGGGTGGTCCCGAGGGAAGCCGAAGGCTTCTCGATGGGACCACCCAGCCCGGCCGCTGGCCGGCGGGTGCTCGTCAACACCAACCCAGTTCGGACAAGCTCCGGGTGAAGCCGGGGCTCGGGTTATTTTGGGGGAAATGCTGCATTTTTGAAAAAAGTTTAGGTGAAGCAGGAGCTGTGATTCTGAAAGAAATGCTGCACTATGGAGGAAAAGCTGAAAATAATGGTGAAAAAAATGCAAAAACTGAAGAAACAGGGCCCTTAGTAGTGATATGATATGTGCAGAAGCCAGCTGACAATATTCGAAATTTAGTGGAAAACACGAGAATCGGCTAAAAAGTTTCAATTAGAGAGGAAAAGTAGGAGACCGGTGGAAAAGGCTGGCATAATCGGAACACAGAAAAATCGATGAAGAAGTCGAAGACCCCAAAGTTCACGAAGCAGATGAGAATCTTGAAAACCCTTGAAAAAGCCAGGAATGAAGAAAAAGGAAATGGTTTGCGAAAAACTGGTGGATAGGATGGAAACTGAATGAAAAGTCAGGGGGTTTGGGAGGAGAAGTCGAAAAATGGCGCTGCATGAGCATATATTAGTTGTGGAAAAACCAAGGGTAGTGACGAAAGTAAGACGAGTGGGGCGGAAAAGCCAAGATCTGTGGTGGTAGACAAGCCTTTGCAATCATTGCGGCACGTTTTTCGCGTCGACCGGAATAAAAAAATCATTTTGACGCTGACCTTTCCTGGACAGGATTTGATCGATCGATCGGTTGGTTGCAAAGGGACGGCAGGGCATTCGAAGGAAATTTCGTGGGATTCCATGGAGCGAGCTCCAACTACTTCACTGGCTCGTCTTCCACTAAAGATTTCGATTTTTCCTTTCGCTCTCAACCATGACTTTTGCATAACTGTCACTGGTCTATGCAGTACACGTTCTTGAGTTTTTTTCATATCCTTTGACTACTCCGTTTCGCCTGTTTCATCAATTCACTTCACTTCGTCACCACAAACATATGCGTTTCCCACCACCCATTTCCTTTCTTCTCCAATCTTGGCCTTTTCAAGGGGTTTCAGAATTCTCATCTGTTTCCTGGACTTCGTCGGGTCTTCGAATTCTTCATCGATTTTTCACTGTTCCGCTTATGCTAGCCTTTTCCACTGCTCTCCTACCTCCCCTCTCTGGTTTAGACTTTTCAACCGTTCTCAAGTTTTCCACTAAATTTCGAATATTGTCAGCTGGCTTCAGCACATATCATATCATTACTACGGGCCCTGTTTCTTCAGTTTTTGCATTTTTTCACCATTATTTTCAGCTTTTCCTCCACCAGCATTTCTTTTAGAATCACAGCTCCTGCTTCACCTAAGTTTTTTTTTTTTCAAAAATGCAGCATTTCTCCCAAAATAACCCGAACCCCAATTTCACCCGGAGCTTGTCCGAACTGGGTTGGTGGTGACGAGCACCCGCCGGCCAGCGGCCGTAGGCTGGGTGGTCCCGAGGGAAGCCTTCGGCTACGGCCGCTGGCCGGCGGGTGCTCGTCACCACCAACTCACTCGGATGGG